>PVIU01007416.1:0-15297 GCA_004026605.1 Ondatra zibethicus
TCTAGATGTGCATAGATATATTTCAGATAGACATTCTTCATATCTTTCAAAGACTACAGAACATGGCATTTAATGTTTTAATAACTTAGGACTTTTCATGACAATGAGACACGTCTGCTCCTGGCAGTACCAGCTACTTCAAGAGGAAGATGGGCATCGAAGAGGCTCCTTATGGAATTGGGCAAGAAACTGCTCTTGCTTGGACTTTTGCATAAACTGGACACAAAGAACCCACAGAGAGAGGACTGCTGAACTTGCCTAAAGGTGAGATGATCCTTCAGGGTTCCTGCTTCATAAAAGAGTCTACGAGACATTCTGCAGGACACAGAAGAAAGTGACTAAACTGTCTTTGAATTTTCCTGCTTCATGGAAAAGTCTGCTGGATACTATGGGCCTGTAGGCTGAAGATGGATGCCCCGACGGTACAAAGGAACTTTGGGTGACTGTACAGGTAGCGAGATGTCTCTGTCATTTCTAGAGTTTGGAATTGCTTATTTCTTGTTTACTTAGGTAATATCTTATCCTTCTGGAGTCTTTGATGGAGTTGAAGAATGGATAGTTATAGTGATGGTTTTCCATTTTATGATAAAAGATAAAATAGGTTGTAACTGTAATTCTTGCTTGATAAATTTTGTTATGTAATTTTACTATGTTAAAGTTAAAGCCTTTTTTGTTTAAACAGAAAAAGGGGAAATGGTGTAGGAGGGTCCTTCTGTATTTGGGTTGCTTTTATTGGTTAATAAAGAAACTGCCTTGGCCTTCTGATAGGGCAGGACTTAGATAGACAGGAGAAAGAGAACAGGATACTGGGAAGGGGACAGAGCCAGAGAGAGCCGCCTGCCATGAAGACACGCTGAATCTTTCCCGGTAAGCCACGACTCGTGGTGACACACAGATTATTAGAAATGGGTTAAACAAATATGTGAGAGGTAGCCAATAAGAGGCTAGAGCTAATGGGCCAGGCAGTATTTCAATGAATACAGTTCCTGTGTAATTATTTTGGGTACGCACCGGGAGCCGGGTGGGACAGAACAAGGGGCCCGGCGCCGAGAACACAGCCCGAGCCCCTCATTACAACAGATTGGCACCTCAACGTGATATTCTAAATCCACATAAAATGTGAGAGGTCTTAAAAAGTAATTCTACACACAAATATAGAGTTTAGCACAGCTGGCAGCGTGCCATAGCTCCATTATGAGAGAGATTTTCCTGATTCAGCTGTAAAAACAAGCCGCGCGAGGTTTTAAAACGCGGCTTCCTGGGCCCTGCCGCCGGTGCAAACTCTGGCTATGGAGCATTTGTGGGCCCACCGGGAGCCGGGTGGGACAGAACAAGGGGCCCGGCGCTGGGAACGCAGCCTGAACCCCTCACTACAACACCCTCCCTTCCTTCTTTCCTTCCTTCCTTCCTTCCTTCCTTCCTTCCTTCCTTCCTTCCTTCCTTCCTTCCTTCTTCCCTTCCTCCCTCCGTTTCTCCCCTCTCCCTCCCTCCTTCTCTTCTGCCTCCCTCCATCCCTCTTTCCCATCCTCCTCTTTCCCTTTCCCTCACCACCCTCCTTCTCTCTCCCCATTTCCCTACCCTCTTTTCTCTCTCCCTCTCTTCTTTCCCCTCCCCCTTTCATTTGTGGTGCCAGGAATTGAACTCATCCTAAGAAAGTGCTCTACCATTGAGCTAACTGCCCACTTCTGCTTTGTTGCTTACATCCTTACAACTGCATGGTAGATATGGCCCCAGGGAACTATCGAAAGTTCCTGCCTGCTGGGAGACAGAAGTTTAGAACATGCTTCTCTCTTCATTTGTCCTTTGATTCTGCCCTTCAACTTTTTCCATGGAAGAAAAGCAGAAAGAAAACAAAGCATAGAGTGTTCTGGAATAGTTTTCCATCCACTCACCTATGGCAGAATAATGTTAATGTCTCCAGAACATAAAATATATATCCCCTTTACCTTATCCTCAAACCGCAATAAGAAGTTTGGTAAAATACATAGCAAATTCACATACGTGGCTAAATAATTCTTTTTGATTCAGTTTTCTCCAGTCCTCCTTTGTGAAGACCAAAAAACAGAATGACAACAGACCCAAGTCCTCGGAGCCTTTCCAGTTGCCAAGCATGCCTGCTTTGCCTCAGACATGTTTGGTCTTCTAGTTCAACATGAACACACATGTGCATGTTCTGTCTCATACACACACACACACACACACACACACACACACACACACACATGGAGAGAGAGAGAGACAGAGAGAGACTTTCCTACCTCATCAAATCCCATCTTGTCTGGATACTTAGGGACAACTGACACAAACTGGGAAGGTTCCATTGGAGGACGGTCAACTGGAAGGCAGAAGAAAGGGTGTGCTTTGTTAGAGGAGGGTCAGGGAACAGACCAGTACCAGCACCACAGTGTCTAGGACTGAGAGACCCATGCTTGACACCCAGGGCGGGGACAACTGTTCTGCAGTCCCTCAGCACCGTTCATTTCTTCATTCCACACCCTGTCCAGATCCTTTTTCTCATCTCGTCCTTGTCTTCTCTTCACCAATCCCAACCAGTTTGTGTCCCTGTCATTGCATCAAAGTGCTTCTTATGAAAACCGGTGGCAGAGCTCTTTCTCTTCCTCCTCTCCTTTCTTGACAGGCTCTCACTCTGTAGCCCAGGATAGTCGGGAACTTGCTATGTAGCTCAGGCTGGCCCGAAACTCTTGAGTCTGCTGCCTTAGCCTCCCAAGTGTTAGGATTCCAGGCATGAGCATCTGGGACGGCAGTCTAGTCTGACATCACCGAGGGTCACTCCTTCATCCTCATTTTACTTGGCCTCCCAACAGCCTTTGGCTCTTTCTCAAAACATACCTCCTTATTAGTTCCCAGCTTTCTGACTGCTAGTCTACTCTGGGGATCTGTCCTCCTTTGTTTTACTACATGAGGTCACACTGTTCCTTGGCTTCAAATATCCTTGTGGTGCTAATGATTCTCAAATGTCTCTCTCGATGGATTCTCTTCCTTGAATCCAGAGATTCACATGTCTACTTATCTTCTGGTCTCTCTACTCCGACATGTAATAAATACTTCAAGCATATACAATGAAGTGAAGACTTTCTTGACTCAGTAAGTTGTATGGACCAAAACATTGGAGTCATCATTCCTAATTCCCTCATTGCTTTACAGACTGCCTCCAAGCCTCTGTGAGTACAATGGGCTCTGCCATTAGCATGTACCTTAAACCTGTCTGTTTCTCATTACCTCTCTGCTACAGCTCAAATCTCAACCACTAACATCTCTCAGCAGGAGAAATGTATTAATCCCATACACTCTAATACCCACACCACAGCTTAAGTGATCTTTCTAAAATCATAAATGACATTACACCACCCAATGGGTTCACATCGCTCTTAGGATAAAATCCAAATTCCTTGCCGTGGGCAGTATGTACTGCATTCACTCATGACTTCATCTCCCTCTACCCAGCTCCTCATTCCCCACCATGTTGGCGTCTGGCCCTGGAACTCTCCCAGGATTTCTCTTCTCTAATGGTCTTTATATGTATTGTTCTTTCTGCTTGAAATCTTTCCCCCAAAGATTCATGCAACTGTTTCCTTGATATAGTACCTGTATCTCTGATAGAATATAAGTTCTTGATGGCAAGGTTTTTGCTTGATTTGTTCATTGCTGTATTTCATTATTATGGGAAATTATGCACTATGCATGTGTTGAGTGAATATTTATAGCCTGACCTTTTTTCCCCGGAAGCCTTCATTGGTACTTTAGGATGGATATTCTACTTTTTCTGGACTATCTACTTAAGGACCATATCAGTCAAGCCACTTCAACGTTTTTAGCTTTATTTATTCCTAATATTTTAGCCCTTTTTCTTCCAGGATGGAAATTCCTTGTCTGCTTAGTCGCTTCCCTTACCCTGTAGTGTCCTGCCATACCAGTCCTCTTCTTTGAGCTACCTACTTCTATCCAGGACCAGCTGAAGAGGCACCAGGGCTGCACGTGACCACACAGGTCACAGTAACTTCTCTCTGTTCTAAATTCCTATTGCCTTTGCATCTGCTGTGTTCACAGCACACTATACTATTGGTGTCTTTTTAATATTAGTCCTGCCTCCCCAATTAAACTGTGATCCTCTGAAAACCAAGAGTTAGCTATAAAATGTTTCAACTTCCTAGTACCTTTGTGGATTGACTCTTAGCAGAGGTATGGATCCTGCACCTATTCATTAAAGATTACATGTTCTGACGCTTCAATCATTATTCTTTTTCCTTCCTTCCTTTCTTCCTTATTTCCTTCTTTCTTTCCTTCTTTCTCTCTTTTTTTGTTTTTTGAGACAGGGTTTCTCTGTGTAACAGCTCTGGCTGTCCCAGAACTTGCTCTGTAGACCAGGCTGGCCTCAAACTCACAGAGATCTGCCTGCCTCTGCCTCCCAAGTGCTGGGATTAAAGGCATGCGCCACCACCGCCAGCTTCATTATTTTCCAGTAACAATGCCAGTAGATGATTTCTACTGCCTAGTGAATATCCTTTATGATTTAATTTCTCATTCACCTTTATTCAGAGGTTTTACAGCTATGATTTCATCATTACCAGTATTTTATCCTTTCTACATTGGCCTTCCAGCCACAGTTTTGCATTATAACCATCAGCCTTTTATCTTTAAGTGGAATAAGGCATTAAGAGTAAAAGATAGGTTGGAATGGATACTCTATAAGTTCATTTTTAGACTCCCTGAGGTGCCTGTAGGCTTCCAGTTGATTTAAAATTTCAATTTTATCCTGTGTTGTAACATTCAGGATGTGAACTCTTAACAAAGCTAAAGCCAGATACAGTAAATGCAAGGATTAAATAAAATGCCATAAATACATCCCTTAGCATGTGTGTGGCCATGTGCAAGGAAAGCACAGTGAAAGGTGGGACTCCCAGGCTCTTGTCACGTGAAGTCTACCTGGCTAGAAAAGGGATTGTGCATATTTGGAAGGTGTAATCATTAAGATCTTTACTGATCATGCGTATGAGAATTTTCCTCATGCTCAGGCATGTGGAGGAACACAAGAGAGCACAGGTCTGGTTGGTCACTCTGTGAGCTGACATCTACTTGGGAGCCATGAAATAGCAATAATAAGGGTTGGCACTTTCATGACGTGCTAAATGCAGTCATAATTGCTAAATGGAGTCATAATAATTGTCACACTTCATTATTTTGTGAAACTGATTATATATATTTACATACATATATATATGAATGTAGTTGTCACACTTCATTATTTTGTGAAGCTTATTTTATGTATGTATATGTGTAATTATCACACTTCATTATTTTAATTAGCTGATTATATATATATATCATTTGTTACTCTCAATCCTGCAAAATTGTTATTGTCACTTTACAAAATGAAAACAAAGCAAAAAACTCAAAACTAAAGTGATTCTCTTTTCTTAAGTGCCAGAGCCTGGGTTCAAGATGTTTTTTCTGGCTCCAGGTTCAATGCTCTTATCAATACAGTTTTCCTTCACTTATTAATTTATTTAAATGTCTGGCCATACACCCAGGAAACATTTATTTGCTCCCAACTGTATGTCATACACTATGTGAGATGTCTGAGATACAAGGCAACAAGATACCAAGTTTGTCTCCTAGAGCCTGGAGCATGTGAAAAGAGGCAGAAACAACACATAGTGAAGAAACTCACAAAAGTGGCGCTGGGGAAATGGTTCAGTAGGTAAGGGGCTTGCATGTAAGCATGAGGACCTGGGTTCAGATCCCAGAACCCAGGTAAAAATCCAGGCATGATAGTTCATTCTTATAACCACAGTGCTGGGGGCTGGCAGAGGAGAGAACCGCAGAGACAGGCAGGTTCCCTGAGTCACTCACTGATCAGGCAGCTCAGCCCATCAGTGAACTCCAGGTTCAATGAAAAGACTGTCTCAAAAATAAGGTGGAGGGTGACAGAGGAAGATGGATTTTGGTCCTCTTCCTCCACGTGTACACATTTACATCCATGTATACACATGTGCATACATCCATGAGCACATACACTGTACATGCACGAAGGGAAGGTTCTTGAAAAGGATTCCGAAGGGTTGGTCCAAGAAATGCTGTCAGTGAGTCAATCCTCATCCTATCATTAATTCTTCTGGTCCTCCTCTAAGTCATCAGCCTGTAACTACTGGGTATCTACCAGGAGGCAGTGAGCAGTACCCTATGTTCTGAGACTGACACGGTCATAGGTAGTTTATAGGGGAAGAGAATGGGAAGCAGGTACTCACAGACAGCTCAGTGGGACTACAAAACAAAGTTGCGGGGTTTCCCTTAAATTTTCTCTTTTGTTTTAAAAGCCTTAGTCCATTTAAAAATTCCTAAAATCATCTAGACATTGCAGATTTTCCTATACATACCTAGTGTTGCTCATTTACCTGTGGCCAATTCTTGGCTGCATCTTCTCACATCTGTGACCTGATATCTATTAGTAGATTTTAAAAATTCTTTTCCCTTTCTGGAAACAATGCTTTAGTTCACATTCTAATTATCCTCTGCCTAATTTTCCACGCGATGTCCCAGATTTTCTTTTCAGCTCTGGTGTAGACCAGCACTTACTGTTGGGTCATGACCCATTTGTTCATCCAGTTTCACTAGAGTGACATCCCTAAATCTGATTTTCAACCTGACTTTTGAAAGGCATTTGAGCTAAGAGATTCTCACTGTGTCTCCTACCCACCTCGACTGTGACAGTCACAGAAGAGATTCTGGTTGGGGAGCCACTGCCAACACTCTCTCTAGGACTGATGGATCAGTTACCTTTTCTTCTTTGGCCACCAGTAATTTTAGCTACTGATGATTAAACATACCAATTCTGAAATTATGCTAGACTCAGGGACAATGACAACACAGAGCTTAAGAACATGGGATTTGGAGATCCCAAGTTTGATTCAAATCTCAATCTGCTATCAGTAGAATGATAAAACCATCTATACTTGAATTTCTTCAATTTTATTTTGAAGAAAATAGTTCCTCTTCATGGAGTTGTTGTGATGATTATTGAGAGAGTATATGTTCCAACATATGCTATTGCTAAGTTGAAGTTGTAATTGCTGTTCTTGTGTTAGTGTACACAGACAGACAGACACACACACACACACACATACACACACGTACATACACGACTTTGCCCTAGACCTTAAAGAAGTATTTTCCCATAATCATATAATTAGAAAGTAGCAAAGATAAGATTAAAATTAATTTTATACAACACTATTCATTTACTGCATCATAGGATAAGCATTTACTCATGGGCACAGCTATCTACTAAAATAGGAGCCTACTCAAGGACAATGACTTTGTTATATTTGTATCTCATGAGAAAAATTTAAGAATTCACAGACAGATGAATATCTGTGGCTCATCCAAAAAGAACGATGGCCCTGCGCTGTCAGGCCAAGAAGAGGAGAGCCACAGCTGGTTTGGTTTCTGTGACGGTGAACTAGGCATCATTGGCCTGTGTCCCGAATCACTCACTCATTGCTTCTATCTGCACATGGATGAGGGTCTCGATGTCTTCCTGCAGTGTCTGATGGGGCTTCAGAGGGATGGGCAGGTAGCCATAGTGCTCTTTGTTGCAGAGGTACATCTGGATGCCTGAGGATATGAAAGCAGAGTCAACCAATCAAAACCCACACTGTTTAGTAGGAGAGGGAGACCGGACTGTGGCTGACACTGAGCTCAACACCGAAACTGGGCAAATGGCTTGTTGGGGGGGGGGGCGGGAACTGATTATAGAGCTTTACAATATGCTTTTATTAAAAAATTGAAACACAGAATTGGGGGCTCTTAAAAAACCCTGGACAATCCTTCAGTTCAGAGGAAATTGATTTTTCTTTCTGAAGAACAAGCACATTTGTGGCCTGAAATGAACACTATAAAGGCATGAAGCAATCAGACAAGAAGGAGGAATTCTCATTCCAGAGAGCAGAACGGAGCAGCATAATCTGCCTACAGGAAATAATAAGAAGATGAGGAATGAAATCCATATTTGACATGAAAGCACACAGGAAGATCCTGTAAGGCTGGCAGATTATTAAAGCTAAATCCAAGCGCACAAACACAGTTAAGATACAAAGGAAATTTATAATTCTCCATGATTCTTCTTGGTTTAATTTTTTTCCCTGTGCTGGCATGGATTTGGAGTGACCAATGAACAAAATTCTCAAAAATAAGTTCATAATGGGACAAACATAACCCTTCCTATCAAATCCTATTAAGAAGCCACAGTATGGCAGAGCCGGCAATGTCATAGTTCTCTTCCATTCAGTTCTAGTATCCATAGCCCCCACCAGTGAACTGGGAGAACTAGAAAGCACCTCTGTTCAGTTAGGAATGGGCACTCAAGATGGTCTCACAGCTTAGTTAGTTACGAGGACAAACCTGCCAAGCTTGGGACTATGTCCCCAAGCCTCCGATGTGTTAATTGCCACAATCATCAGTGCTTTCCTGAGGAAATTGTCCACATTGTGGCATTTTCATTTGGGGCAGATGAAATTTCCAGCAGTCAGCTACATCACCCGCCAAGCCAGGCGAGGCCGTCTTATGTAATTAATAGAGAATAACAAGGAAAGCAAAGGGCCTTTGTCCTCCACCTTTCCTGATTCTGGTTGGTCTCACTAGCTGCTGTCACCTCTCCTGCTTTCTTCAGTTGATCTCACTAGCTGTGCTAGTTGCTCACGTGAATGTCTCTGGGAACTACAAACCAGAATGTGACTTTTTACAAAGTTGTAATAACTAAGAAAATAGAAAAAAAAAGATTTAATGTTTAGGTTGCCTCTCTATTCTAGTTAGATAAACCCCATTTTGCCTTTTATTGTCCCAAGGCTTCCATATAAACAGGATATGATACCTAGCCAAACTATCCCTCAGGCAAGCAGGTATAAGAAAGACATTTTCAGACATGAAATGCAAGGTAAATAAAATATTTACCTTCTATCACACTTTCTCAGGAAGTTACTAGATGATGGAGAAAGAGGAAAAAGAGGAGGCGAGTAAGAAGGAGGAGAAAGACCACCATGCTCAAGAAACACTCAAGACACAAGAGATGCAACGCAGGACAGAAGCAAACTCAGTCCCGAGTTGATGGCTGTGACAGTTCTTGGAATCTTCTGACATGCAGAAGGGGATGGCTGATAATTACTAATACTCTAAGAGTTTGAGAAAATAAATAATGTTTTCAGTTGTTTTAATGATGACTATCTTTCTCACTCTCTCTCTCTCTTTGTCATATCCCTCCACACAGAGGGAGAGAGAGAGAATTACTAAGTTTGACAAAGGAAAACTTTATGGGGATCTTGGTGTTTTAGGATCATGTGATTATAATAAAAGCCTGCAGCATCTTTTTAGAAGATTTATTCATTTTTTACTTATTTGTATTTGTGAGTGCCTATATATATGTTTGTGTGCCACATGTGTGTGTGGTACCCAAAGAGGCCAGAGGATGGCATTGATCCCCTGGAGCTGGAGGTACATGCAGTTGTGAGTCATCATGTGGGTGCTGGGAACTGAACCCAGGTCCTCCGCAGAGCAGCACATATTCTGAACTACTAAGTTACTCTGAACTACTAAGTCACTTACCCAACACAACACTCAGTGTATTCAATCACATGGAGAGGACAAGGGGATAAGGAAGAATGTGTTTCCACATAGAAGGCCAAAGGGAAGTGAGCTAACTTATCATCTTCTATAATGGAGGGTTGATTTGGGGGCTAAAAGAAATAAAGAAAATAAGAAGAAAAAGGGTGCAGACTACTTAGAAACAAAGATAAGCATGCTGTGCTTCTGTGCCCATCTTCAGGAGTGGCACCCTGGGAGTACTCATCTTAATAAATCATAGGCCACTGAACTCTCTCAACTCTTGGATGATATGATAAAAAATGATAATAATTAGAAAAAGTCTCTGAGAGTATATTGTAGTAAAGTTTCTGGTGAACCTGTGGGAAGGAGAGAGGAGTGTTCTGAGGAAAGTGCTTTGTTTTGCTTATGAAGACACCAAATGCTTTCCTGAGCTCACATATGCCGAATAGTGAAGACTGATAAATAATTTCTTTTCCTGTGATGAAAAATTATGCTCTGGCTGTGATTGGTCCAGGGCCACCCAGTAAGTCATTAGTACCAAATCTTTGTCCCCAAGAGCCAGTTCCAATTTTTTTTTCCCTATCTGGAGCTTACAGCTTACTGTCAAGGCCATTAACCCCTGGGACCACGATCCTTACACCAGAAAGCACTTATGACTGCCACTAATGTCCCAGAGGTAGATGGGCCTGCCCTCCACTCACATTATTTATTTGGCTCACAGTGGGTTATTTGGAAGCTGCCTGGCTGGTACAGAGGAGGACTCTTGTGGCCACCATACACAAGTCAGATCCCTAGCTACATGGGAGCTAAATGCTTGCCTCTGGCCTCATCATTGCCACAAAGATTTGTCTATAACCCTCATGGTCCTGCCTGGTACAGAGAGACAATTTGCTTCTCCTGGTACATTTTAAAAATTATGTTCTGATGGATAACACACATCCAGAGAATTTCGGAACAGTGGAAACAAAATACTACCAGCTATTTTCACCAAGACTCTGTCAAGAGAGAGAGTATTTTTCTTTGGACCCATTGAAGAAACGAAGAACCTTGAGATGTGGCATAGGTTACAGGTTCCTTCATACTTCTGAAAAACATCAGTGAAACATGACCTTAGATTGCACAGCTACTAAGCAATAGCCTTCAGTAATTCTCTCTTGTCCTCTTTGCATCAGTACCACCAATCTGGCCCTCAGCGTTTATAGGTGTCAGAAACTTAGTTATGCTTCCACAGCTAAGGATATGAACTCCCCAACAATTGTAGAAATAGTGCCGGACATAATTGTAGGACCTCTTTCCTTTTCCACCTCTTGTTTTCCTTAGATAACCTGCCAACAGTTTTGGGCATCCATATCTGCTTGTAATATTCCACGAAGATATCTGGGAAGCCTGACAAACAATGCATAAGGTTCTGGCGAATAGGCCATACAACCAGCAAAGATGAAAAGTTCCAGCATAGTCTGCATCGAGGCCTAATAGATATACCATCATTTAATCCCTGGGTTGCAACGATGATCTGTTAGGCACCAGTCATCACCATAATCACAACAGCTCATTTCTTGGAACATCTTTCCTTTAAATTCTGAAGCAAAGGCTTGGCAGAACTTGCTTGAATAGGAAAGCCCTGCCTCTGCTTCTGGCCCTGGAGAAGTCGGCGTAAATCATTTATCAAGAAGCAGCTCGTGCTAACATGGACACGAGAACATTCATGCAAACTTCCAGACCAGACGAGTGCCCTTTCCTTCACATAGGGCTTCCTACACCTGACCAAGGAGTCTAAATTCTTCCACCAAACAGGAAAACCAGCCTTAGAATTTCTACAAAATATTCTCCTTCTTTTCAGATGTACCCCAGCGAGTGGGGGGCATCCATGGTGTGTGCACTACAGCTTGGGTCTGTGATAGCATCTTCATCTTCCAGCAATCTCCCTAGCTGCCAAGGAGCTTTGCAAAATCGTTCTCACCATACCTTATGTAGCCATCATGAGTTTATTTCACCTTCTCCTTGTTTTCTAAACTTGTTTTGTTAGAGGCTAAATGACACATTCTTACAGGCCCTGGCTGCTGTCAGGAAGGCCTGAGGTACTTAGGAGAGCTTTGCCTTGGCAAAGCCATGAATCTTCCTGAACTCTTGTTGTGACTCAGTCTTCCCCAAGGGAATGGGAGGAAGGAAAAAGAGGAAAAAAGAGAAAGAAAAACAAAACACCTTTCCTTTGTATTGACTTGGCTTTTTCAAGAAACCCACACAATCCAGTGACCATGGTAACTCACCAGGTACTTAAGTGTGGCTTCGCATCTCCTTCCACAGAGATGCAGGCTGGGACTGCTGACTACATCCACTGTCTGTTCCCAAGAGTGAGAGAGCTGGGGTTTATGACCACACAGCATAAAGATGACATTCTGAGCCCCCCTCCCAGTTAGGAAGTGACCTCTTGCTTAGTTCCGGCAAAGGGGACATGCATGGAAGTGCTGCGTTCAGCTTCTGGACTGCACTCAGATAGGGGCAGAGGCCCATAGTCTAGTTTCTGCCTTAATGTATGGAGCATCCCTGGTGCTGAGGCTGGATCCTTCAGTTAAGGGCACTGCCTCCTGAATTACGAAAAGATAGTGAGAAGGAGTCTGGGCTGCTAAGAATTGAGGGACAGAGCCACTACAGTGGTACAGATTATTTCTGAGAAGAAATAGTTCCATTTGTAAAGCTTGGAAACTTTGTTCTAGGTTCCAATTTAGTAGTAGGATTCTTGTAATTAGCAATAGCCATCCCATCAGCTCTAGCGAGCCAGTGAGGTTTTTCAAGACTCTCATTATCACCGACTACCCATCAACTCAGATCCTTCCCAAAAGGGAGAGTCTTTTTCTTTCTCTCTCTCTCTTTCTTTTTCTTTTCTTTTTTTTTCCTTCCGAGACAGGGTTTCACTGTAGTTTTTGGAGCCTGTCCTGGAACTAGCTCTTGTAGACCAGGCTGACCTTGAACTCACAGAGATCCGCCTGCCTCAGTGCTGAGCCAGCCCCGGCTCTTGATCTTTGGTGCTCAGGGACAGCACCGCAGAGGACTCTGGCCTGGTTACTACAAACAGTCCATTGCCTCTCACAGACTTGAAATTGAGAAAGAGGCATTTTTGAATATGCATAGGACACAGGAGCATGTCTTTTGCAGTGTTTCTATGGTAGCCTATAGCCACGCACAAACAGTACCTGCTTGCCTGCTGGAGAAGGCAAAAACAATGATGTCATCAAAGGTCCAGGTGTAGTCCTGGTGTGGGGGGTAGAAAGCCAGCTTGGTGGAGGCCTCTTTCCTGAGGTCAATCAGGAAGGTGGAGTGGACCATGGGGACGGGGAAGCAGCCCATCCTCTTCCACTCTCTAATCTGAAGGTAGTCTGGTGTCCGCTTATAGAAGCCCTGGAAGAGAGCAAATGGATGGACTAGGTTCTCTCCTCTGAAAGCATCATCACCCAGGCATCACAGGCCAATAGAAATCTCCAGAGCGTCTCCACTCTCCTTATCCTGAACTAAGAATTTCTAAATGAGCCCCAGAAATGGATAGGCATTTAAAACAGAGGGGTTTTGATATCAGGAACCATTTTGATCCCATTTCTGTTGATTTAATAATTTCACCAAGTGTAGTAATTATATTAATATAAAAGGGGTACAGCAGAGAAGTATGAACATATCCTGGTCCTTGTACTTGGGCCCTCTGAGTTCAAGCCTTACCTCAGCCCCGTATTGTTCATAGGTGTCTCAACCCTGCTATGCCCTTTCCCTCAGCTCTGAAACAGGGACAGTCAATATTATCTACCCCGGAGGTTTTCCCTCCATACAATTAAGTAAGATTAAGCTATGAAGTACCTAGAATAATGTCTAACATCAAGAAAGTATCAACTGTTATTGGCTAGCATTGAAATGACTATGTTTTACTTGGCTGATGTTTTTGAAACATATGTTATTTTCATATATGTCCTGGACTTTTTTCAGTGCAATTGATGGCTTGAAATTTCAGTGAAATTTCAACTGCTTCACACTTTTGGGAGGAAATTCCTCCCCCCGTGTTTTAACATTTCCTCCTGTATGAAAGCATGGGACAACCCATCCTCTCATTTTGTGGTTTTCAATAACTTTGACATGACTCAGTTTGTTTTCCATCCAAATTTAATTTCCTCCAACAAATACCTATAGAGTGCCTGCTGTAATCCAGGCTGAGATAAATGATGAAGAATTAATGGATGAGATGGTACAGGATTATCCCATGTGGGATGCAGAATCTTGTAAAGGATGTCTACTCCAGTGGTACTAGTTGTAAAGACCACGAAGACATTCCAGGAAGAAGGATAATATAACTTACTAAAATATACTTTAAAGTGTGTAGAAGCTTTGAAAGGCCTTTACAAAACATGTGGTGGGAGACAGAGGTTCAGTGAGTCGACTGGAAAGTTTCATAAGACAACCATTGTGAGGCACACAATGCGCAATGGATACACACGTTTCTAAGTATATGGTGCATCTCTAGTTGTGATGTCAGCACCCTGCAACAGGCACTGCATTTTCCACTTCTGTGATGCGCCTTTCACTGTGTAGAAGTTAGCTGAGCTACTTACCCCACCACCCCATATGATAAGGTCAAACGAACATCAAGTGAGACACGGAAGATATGAGTCTTACAGTCATCCTAACCACTTGCTAGCTCTTTGATCTTAGAGCACCGGTTTTCCCTAATGCTTCAGCCTATGGGAGTTTTTTTTTTTTAAGGGGAAATGGGGACATTGGTTTTTCAAAGGGCTCCCTACAGACTCAAATTAATACCATTAGTATGAGGAACTTGGAAAATTTAGGAGGACGATGATTCATTAAGTATCCCAAGAGAGAGGATGGTAAGAAAGGAAATGGAGTAAAAAGAATTTGCACGCTTCTCAAAGACAGGTGGACACAATAATTGTACCAGTCTTTCAAAAGAACTGAAGTTTAT
Organism: Ondatra zibethicus; assembly: GCA_004026605.1. Classification (NCBI taxonomy): domain Eukaryota; kingdom Metazoa; phylum Chordata; class Mammalia; order Rodentia; family Cricetidae; genus Ondatra; species Ondatra zibethicus. The sequence continues at coordinate 14,573 of PVIU01007416.1, forward strand.
TAATAATAGGTCCTGTTCATTAGCCAGGCAACGCCAAGATGACTTTGTTTTGGATGTGTTTAAAGCCTCTGGAAAGCAGGGCTTTCTTGATCTTAAGAAGTCATTGGCCATTTCTGTTTCTATCCAAGTTGAAAATGGATCAGGATGGAAGAAAGGCCAAAATAGATGAGGATGATTATAATTGGCCCAGGTTGCACAGAACTGAGTTTTGCTCTGCAAAATAAATGAGCACATTCCTCCTACTCCCTTTTAATAAGGAACGAACAGAATCTTGAAAGCTGCAGTCACTGGGATCATCAGCTCCTCCCACTGCTGTTGCTGGTGGCGAAGCAGAACTCGCTAAAAACAAGCCTCAAATGGCCCTGCCACATGGAACATTGCCACATAAACATGTGAGTTTATGTTAACTTAATGTTTTCCCCAAAGAAACTGAATGGACCTTCTGCACATCAACTCGTTGGCTCCTTCAAAGACAAGTGGATGGTAAGACTCACTCAAAAATCTCTTAGAAACAAGGAATATAATGGCAATGAGAGAGGAATTCCTGTCCTGGTGCCACTGGTTATTAACGCTTTCAGCAATTTTGCAAGCCATTTGAGATGTTGATAAATTAAAATATGTAAAAGCAAAAGTCATGTCAACCCTTACAGATCTGGTGAAAACTTGTTTTTTGAGACAAGGTCTTATAATGTAGTTTAAATTACCCTTGAATTCTTGTTTCCTGT
>PVIU01007416.1:15397-92144 GCA_004026605.1 Ondatra zibethicus
CCTCTCTCTCTCTCATTCTGTGTTGTGTATCAGTTTCCTCTAAGATTGAAACAGTCTATCCTGCAGGGACTCTTCTTAAACAACTCAAAATAGCTCCAGGAAACCCCGGACCAGATTCACTCAGCCCCTCCCTGCAGGAGTAAGCAATAAAGCTGCTGGGAGCCATTCTCAGACTAGCCAAGCTGGGAAAAACCCTGAGATCAAACTTCCAGTTGCACTAGGATGGGACGCTCTCCAACCTGTTGAGCTGCCTACATACAGGCTGTGCAGTGTGCTCTAGGTTTCCAACTTTTGTGCACTCTCACAAAAGTTTGTGCTGGAGTAGGCTTTGGTGATGCACCATTTTTTAGTCATTTCTGCTCCTGTACCTAGCTCTTCACCTATATTCCTATGAGAAATCTCAGTAAAACTTAGGATTCACAAAGTTGGACTTTGGTGGTATCTGTTCATTTGTCTGTCAAGGGGTTCCCTATCTTGAATGAATAGATGTATGTATAGCATCTCCCTGGGAAAAGTCTTGTTTGTTACACACAACATCTGTCTGTGTATGTGCATTATACATACATATGCACACACACAGACATATATATGATGTTGTATACACATGTGTTTGAGGTAAGTGCATGCACCAGTGAACACATATGGAAGGCAGGAGGGTGTTAGATACCCTGTTCAACCATTCTCCTCCCTATTCTTTGAAGAGAGGTTATCTTAATGATGCTGTAGTCAGGATGGTAACCAGTGTTCTGCACTGATCTTACTGGCTCCACTCTCACTAACACTGGGGTTATGGGCACACATGAGACCATGCCTGGTCTCTTACATAGACAGGTCCTCATGCACACACAAGAAACACAAAGCCATTTCTCCAGCCCCACACTCTGGAATTCTTTATCTTCCTGCCTCCAGCCACCTGAGTACTAGGTCACCGTGCCTTCCTTACTATGTATTTTTAGTAACTATATCATTATATTATCAAGTGGCTATACTGCAGTTGTTTGTATGAAAGGAGTATTTACATTATAAAAATTACATTATAAAACATGCTACTAATTAGGGTCCCTCTGCAAAATCCAGTTATCAAGTATCCATCATATGGTTGGCCTCATTCCTCATCTAAAGCCAAACCAAACATAAAAAGAGAGACAGAATTTAGCTCTCTGGCCATTTCTCCCTTCATTACGTTTTTGTCTGATATATTATATTGGTGAGTTTAATTTATCTGTCTGATTCACTAAGAATTAAAATAAAACACTTGGTGGCATTTGTTGTAACAGATATCTAAAATTTGAGATTTTACTATAAAAAGAATTAGAAATACACACTTTTAGCTTCAATTTTTGAAAAGCAAGCTTCAAAAATTTTTCAGTTTCAATCATCAGAACTCTATGGAAATAAACTTATCGATACATATCAAAGATCACCAGAATACACTTTGACTCAGTGATTCCACTTTTGTGGTGGTTTGAATGAGAATGGCCTCCATAAGGTCAGTTTGAACGCTTGTGACCAGTTAGTGGAACTGTTTGGGAAGGATTAGGAAGTATGGTCTTGTTGGAGAAGGTCTGTCACTGGGGTATATTTAACAGTCCCTGCCATGCCCAGTCTCTATCCTTCTTCTTCGTTCCCTCCCTCCTTTCATCCCTCCCTCTTTCCCTATCTCTTTCCCTCCCCTTCTGCCCCCAGATCATGTGAGCTCTCAGCTACGGCTCCAGCACCACACCTGCCTGCTGCCATGCTCCCTGCCATGATGATCACAGACTAACCCTTTAAAACCATAAACAAGTCCCAAATCAAATGTTTTCTTTTAAGTTGCCTTGGCCAACTTTTAGCAATGTTTGTGTCTCCTCATAGCAATAGAACAGTAGCTAATACAAGTTCCAAGGAATTATCTTAAGGAAATAATTGCATCAACAATGGTAGTAATTCTAATTGTTAAAATGCCTGAAAACAACGTGAATGTTCAAGTAAGAAGAAGTTTAAGTAAATTACAGATACCATTTGGTCATGATACAGTCATTAAAGAAATACAAGTGTCTATCTATGGTGTAGGTACAGCAGTGGAATGAATATTTTTGGCTGTTATACTTTTTTAAAAATGTTTTTTGTACTTCTAATTTTTTGCCAATGTTCTCTTATATTGACCTTTTATCTGCAAAAAAAAATTAACTAATCCCTGAACTGGATAAAAGGGAAAACAAAATCTGTTATACTTATTGTTAATTGAAGCTTCTAGCACTAAGCTCTTTGGAATATTCTGTTGATAATAATGCCCACTGTGGTGTGGCATTTAATGTAGGTTTACCTCCTTTCTTGAAAGTACTTGCTTCAGTGACACTGTGGCATGCCTCTCTAAAGAGGAGGTGAGAAGTGGGGTGGTGCTGTTGACAGGGCCCTGTTGTCAACACTCAGCTCCTCAACTAGTTAACCAAAAGACTTGCCTGAGGTGTGATCCCACACCAGAAGTTGGAGTATAGGCCTCGGGACTCCAACATGGGGGCCACAATGGTTTTGTTCTCTGCAATCATTAGGGTCAGGGTCTGTGGATTAGTCAGGAAATTGTCGACATCTATGAACTAGGAGAAGAGAAAGACAATGTCAATAACTCAGCACGTGAGATCTAGGATCAGTCCTTATCTCTACCCTCCTTACCGAGAACCATTGCAGTTTGGCAGCTTTCATTCAGTCAAATGTATTTAGTCTAATTTCCCATGTTCAGCTCTCAGCTGTGAGCTGGTATTGCCACAGTGGGTACATATACAATCAATAGGACACAGTTTACACATTGCTGAGTGATTTAAATTCAAGATGTTAATGGTTCCTACAGACTCATATAAATATATACCTGTTGCCCACTCTCAGTACCCAGGGATCGACCTATTTAGGTTTTCAACAGTAGTGTCAAAATAGCCCATACAGATCCCCAGTGCTACTACAGTGTCACAAACAGAAATTTTGTTTAAATTACATGTTATCAACCCTTGTAACCAAGTATCATATTTCTCAGCAGAAAATTCATGCTAGTACTGATTCATTTATAGAGACAGAATCAGATTCTATCAAAGAGAAATGTTTGCTTTAATAAAGCGAAAACAATAACATTATATTTTATGTAATTACAATTTACAAGTAATCAGAAACACTTATGGCAATCAATTTACTTATGAAAAATTTTATAGTTTAGCATTTGTAGATTTTATTAAATTTTAGTGGTTGCATATAACATTAAATATTATAGTACAATTTAAAATTTCCTAATAAGTCACATGTGTAGACAATGTTTCTAAGACATTATCAAGCTGATTTTTTAAGTGGACAAGGGACCAGGGAGTGGCATAGATTAGAAACACTCATTTCCTGCGAGAATCGGAGTCTAGTGAAAGTGGATACCTGTCAGTGTACTAATGATAACATTGGCATCATTTCTAGTGCCACCATGGAAAATACGTGCTCAACAAACTCATGGAGAAAAGCCTCTGTCTGGGTGAGGGATGATGGCTCCAGTTTCCCATGGCAACAGACATCCTTTCCAACTGAGAGGGCTCATCAAGGATGAGGATGCATGGACTCCTCATTACCAAGCCCTGCATTTTGTTTGAATTGCTCTTCAAGCTCTTGGGACTATGATGGAACTTCCTCAAGGACAGAATTCTATGTGAGAACCAAGTGATATCCAGGAAGACGAAGAGGAGATTCCATTTACCAAATCAGCCCACGGATAAAGGGGGCAGTTTCACATGTGTTCATTTCAATCTCATTTTACCTAACCATTTGCTTATGTCTTTAAAAATTCTTACAAAAGTCATTAAGACATTTGATCTTGCTTCACCTACTAAAATGATTCAGGACCTCTTATGCCTGTGATGTGAAACAAGTAGCTCAGAAGCCTCACCGTCCACATGACTCACTGAGAAGGCATCCCAGAGGGGATCCGAGGAGAAGTGCAGGTATTGCAATACTTAATCGCCAAAAATTTCCCTGAACTTTTCACAGGGAAGGTGATGCCTAAGCAAAAGTGTGTTTTGACTGTTCCCTGGGTATCAATTCTTGGTTATGGATACATTCTGGAGAGCAGTTGTCAAGGAATCAAGCATCTGTTTTTACCAGGATGTAGTCTGACCATTTTTCCCTCGCAGTCCGAAGGGCTGCTTGTCTCAGTTTCATGACATGGGCAAACCGGGAACTTGGCCAGTGCTTTGGTCCGATTTCATCAGGGTAAGACCTAAAAGAAGAACATACAGTCATTGAGTGCCTGGATGGAGGTAGCCCGGCCCTCAGTGTTTGTAAGCACTGACTCTTTCCTCCATCACTCTAGGAAGCAGGAACAAGAAACTAGTATTATCATCATTTCTATATCATAGATAAGCAAACAGGAACAATGAGAAATTAAGCAATCAAGAGTCTTTATATGAAAGACATCAGTGGGTCTTTCTTCTCTTTCTCTTCCTTTTTTGAGATGAAGTCTCTCTATTGCTGAGGCTGATCTTGAATTCCTACGTTTAAGTATCCTCCTGCCTCAGCCTTCCAATTATAAAGCATGTAACTGCTGCTGTACCTGGCTTTTCTTCAGTGGGATTTAAGCCTTATGCAGTAATCTTGCTATTTTCTCCATTTCAAAGATGAGGATACTGATGTAGAGAGGTTAATGGTACAGTGAGTGTTACAACATAGGGATTATCTGGGATGTCTTCCTCAGTTACTGTTCCAAAGGAAATCAGTGGAATTCCTGCTTTTCTGAATAGATTGCCAAAAATAATGCCTTATAAAACATTTTTTCACACTGACCTTGGCATGTCCTCTGTGAAGTAAAAATCTGGCTACAGAGAACTTGGCATCTGGGAAGCCAAGTAGGAACATAAAGTCTAACTGTGTAATTTTTAAAGTTAGGTTAAATTCCATCACAAGAAATACCAGAGGGATGTTTAAAATCTTTTATAGTGTTCAAACTTGATAAATTTGCTTAAAATATAGACCATAGGTGGGGATTTTAGATATTGTGTATACGCATATATATTCAATGTGTGTTTGCATATGTATATAATCGAGTCTATAGTAATACATTTGTTCTGCAATGACATTTGTTATTATTACTACACACATTTGGCTTTCAATAAATGACTTTTCCTGTGCAGAAACTCAGACTACTTATTCATTCAACTTCCATAAATCCTAAAGTTGGAATGATAGTGGCCTTGGGAACATTTACAATTTTATGCTTTAAATTTATTTTTTAATTTATTCACTCATTTGTTTATCCAGCAAGTTTTGATTTGGTGCCTGCTGAAAACACAGCATTGAGGGAAAATATAAAGTGTTGGATATTGCAACTCCTGCCAAAAGCTCACAGTTCATTTCAAAAAGCTTGAATAAATTGTAGTTAATTAAGGTTAGTTCATATATTATGTCAAAAGGATATCATAAAAAATAAGCAGTTGGGGACTGGAGAGATGGCTAAGAGCACTGGCTGCTTTTCCAGAGGTTCTGAGTTCAATTCCCAGCAACCACATTGTGGCTAACAACCATCTCTAGTGGGCTCTGATGCCCTCTTCTGGCACACACAGATAGAGCACTCATATACATAAGATAAATAAATCTTTAAGAAAAAAGAAAAAAAGAAGCAATCTAAAAGTAAGATCTTTACATTTGAAAAACCTCTCTGCTTTCTCTAGTATCTGTGATTTTGGATCAGAGCTGGCTACAAAGAAAGATAAACACTTCCAGGACCTGCCTTGGTAGGAGTTGGCAGTTGGAAGTAAACTTGACATTCTGGGTAAAGCATATTTTCTTTCTTTCTTTCTTTCTTTCTTTCTTTCTTTCTTTCTTTCTTTCTTTCTTTCTTTCTTTCTTTTTTTGCTGTGGGTATGCTTTATTTTAACTTTCAATAAGAACAAAAATGTAAAAATAAAAAATAAACACCTCAATAGTAACAAGACTTTGCCACCTATTCCTAAAATTCAGAATGTTGTCCCAAACCAATGGTTTATTTTTGCTACACTGAGGTAAAGGACCAGGCTGACAATGAAGTATTCTTCTGTTTCTTCGATCCACAACAGCTCTGCATGCAACTCCTCCTTCTGGGTCCATGTAGTCCACATAATAAGTGTGCCCCTGGAAATGAGAACCATCAGAGGGATGGGGGGCAGACCTCAAGTGCACTGGAGAACTCACACACCAAAAGGGCTTCCTGTACTCTTCCAGAACAGGCAGGTCCATGAAAGAGCAATTCTCAATAAAGCCATTAAAAATAGTAGTTCTCCATGCAAGGCCAACTTTCCCAATAAGAGGCAGGTGCTGTCTGTTATTGTTCAAATTTATCACCATGAACTTTGCATATCCATTCTCAATGCACTCCATATGGGTCAAAGGTTTTATGCCAATCTGCAAAAACTGGCGTCATACCACACAAATCCAAGGTGAACAACATGGCAAGCTGTGGCCAATTTTTGCCATACCACACAACAGTGACAGATGTATCATTGAAGGAAACATCAACATGTTGCATCATGTGTTCTTTTCCACTTTTCTCTCTTAATATAATTGCAAAACGTAGGCCAAATACTCTGAGGACCTCTTCGAATTTCGTAGGAAGACCTGTGTAGGAGTTGACAGGTTTGGCAATTTGGGTTAGTATTCTTTCACAGATGAGATTTGCTTCATAATATATTCTTTCTTCCAGTATCCATCTTCTTTATCCTCAACTGACAGTAAGCTCACAGATGTGGCTGTCTCCTCCACTGAATGAACTTTCCAATGTGATCTTTTTGATGAAAATGCAGCTGAGTAGATTCTTCTCCAAATAAGATTGTCACTGGCCAAACAATAAAAGCGTCTGTTCACACATCCAGTGCCCAGCAAGCTCACAGCATCCAAATAGGAAAATATATTCAGCAAGACTTCAGAGGACATTCTGTCCAGGAATACAAAACAGATGGAGGAGGACTTCTCATTGTGCTGGCCATGCCTGGTATACTGCCTCACAGCAGATAAGCCTCTAGCAAACTTAACTCCAAAACCCTTTCTGGAGGGCCCCGTGGCCACCGGCCACCCCTGCGCTGTCCCGGGCAGTGCCATCACCATGCAGGGGATCATATTTTTTTTTTGTGGAAGAACAGGAAATATGGGAATCTTGGATGTGTTTGAACTTTGTTCTGTGTTCTTTGCAATAAAGACATGAAGTTATGTCATTTATACCTTCTGAAGATTTCCCTGCAGTACGACTGTGCTAGCTGATCCTGATGCCCAGTTTCCCTGGGCTGGGAGATACCAAGGGGATTAGTGAAGTACACTTGGAGCTGTGTCTGTGTGTCCAGTTCCAGAGGTGACTGGCATGTGAACCAGCTGACAGGGAAGACCCACCCTAAATGCGGGCAACACTGCCCGAGATGAGAGCCCCATGTGGAACAAAGGAAGAAAAAGGAGAAAGCCAGAATGTGCATGGAGGCTCTGTGTCCCCCAGCAAGCGCTGTACTCCTAGCACCATGGAATTCATTCAACCTTTGACCCCTTCAACCTCTCAACCGAGCTGCAAACCAGTAACTCTCCAACTGTTCCCAGGCCTTCAGCTGGGCTGTGACTTCACTTTCCTTGTCCTAAATTTTCCAACCTCATGGACTGAGAAGCTCCTGGTTTCTCTGGCTGTCGAGCACGCAGACAGACAAACACTGTTGGATTATCTAGTCTTCAGCCTGTAAACCAGTCTAAGAAGTCACCACACACATAATATTCTCTGTATATACTATGAAGGCATAAGTCATAAAGCAATCCCACACCAGTATGGAATTGTGATTAATAAAATGGTTATTTATTTAAAGGGAAAAAACTTACAGATCACCATCCCAGACAACAGCCCTCTGTGTGATCAGGAACGAAGTCTAACAGCCGGAAGCCGGAAGCAAGAGAGAGAGAGCACATGGCTACCGCTGCCTTTTTAAAACTAAAGAGACCATGTCCCAGTGGGCTGGTATCTTAAAGGCTATTGGCTGAAGGAGTGGAAGTAGCTTCTGCAGCACCTCCCCCTTTTGTTTAAGTAAGAGAGTTCCAAACCCAATACAAAACAATATACATTAGGAACAGATATCAAGTATAAGATTAGAATTACAATCAGCATAAACAATATGAAGCAAGGAACATATGCTAAATGTTTTAATAAACATTCTATCCTAAGGAGTCTAAGTTTTGTATTGGAGATGGTTTGGTTAGATCATAAGAGGACGGTAACTATGATTATCTAATCTTCAACCCTATCAAAGGCCTGAGAAGGGAGATAATATTACTTGAGCAGGCAGGAAGTACAATCAAGTAGCTTCCAAAGCAAGCGATATATGACAGAGACAATTAGCTAACTGAGCAATCACCCAAAGTCTCATTTTGCAACATTGAAGTGACCAACTTTGGCTATGGCCTAGAATAACTGACAGACCATTTTCAAAGGCAAGAAATTTTTCAAAACTGTCTTACCCTGTCCTGGCAGGATTTGACAGTCCTGTTTATCCATTTCTGGATTAAGAAGCATGAGCTAATGGGCCAATCAGCTTATAACCTAATGCAGACTCTCTGTGTGATTTTTCTTTGGGGCTTGCCGGCTGTGGGAAACAGGCAGGACAGAAACCCCAACAAGCCAGCACTCATGTTCCAGAATGGCGCCCACATGGATAACTGCATTCACAAAAAGCCTGAGAAAGCTTAAGAAAGAATAGAGTAAAGCATGTTTTCTTGGTAGCAGCAATTTCTCGGGTCTGCTCTGCTTGCTAAAGGCAAGCAAGCGCTCTCATCTAAGAGAGGCTTCCTGACTCAGCTTTAACTGTAAAGCCTTGTAGCTCTTTAAGAGGTCCTGCCACAAAAACACTTAAATGGTGTTGATGAAAAGCTAACTGCATGCTTTTCAGTTTTCAGTGATAGCAGGAAAAAAGCTGCGCCGTTTTAAAAGGCCAGCTTTCTGGGTTATCCTGCCAGGACCAACTCTGACTCTTTCAGGCCGGTGTTCTGACTTAGGAGCATTTGAATGTGGTTTGTGAGCTGAATGCTGCAACTTGCTTGCTGGCAGGGACCTTGAAATGCCATAGAGTTGTGGCAATAAAGATGGCTACAGCCGGTACCTCAGCCATGAGGCTGGAATCGCAGAAAGCTAAAGAATGGGCTGGATCCAGCCGTCAAAGCCATGGCTTTTATCCTACCCATATTGCTTGGTAAATTAAAGACTCGTGTAGTCAGAAAAAGAGAGATATACAGTAAAGATAGATTCAAAGACGAAACCTCTAAATGGTTTATAGTGTGTTAAAAATATATGCAGGCTAAAGATTAAAGTTCTTAAAATAAAAAAGAAAGAGAGTAATTGGGTGTGGTGGTACACACCTTTAATCCCAACACTTGGGAGGCAGAGGTAGATTGACCTCTGTGACTTCAAGGTGTGGTATCACACACCTTTAATCCCAATGCTTGGGAGGCAGAGGCAGGCAGATCTCTGTGAGGTCAAGGTGTGGTAGCACACACCTTTAATCCCAGCACTGGGGAGGCAGAGACAAGTGGATCTCTGTGAGTTCAAGGATAGCCTTGTCTACAGAGGGAGTTCCAGGACAAAGATACACAGAGAACCTGTCTCAAAAAGCCAAAAGTTAAAAGTAAAAATAAAAGAAATAGAGGTTAAAATAAAGTCGCATAAAGATGGAAAATACACAGAGAATCTTGATACTGTATGCTATTGTGCTCTCTTTGAATTGTTTGAATGCTGAGGAAGGAACAACAGCTGCTAAAAGACTTTTGTTTATAAATGCTGCTGAATTAACCCAAGGAAGGTATTCTGAAAATACCTTGACTTCAAAATTGAAGTCAAAAGGTATGTTACTTTGGAGAAGAGATTTTGCTTTTGTTTCTACAGAAAATGAGAGGCTGTGGATTCATTCTGAGTTAAGAAAAATCAGGTGTGATCAAGGAAGACCACCTGATAAATCTCCAGCAGGAACAGATGGCCCAGATGTCTGAGTTCTACATGTAGAACAGATTCAAGATGCTGCCTGAGATGATCAAGCTTCACAGGATACTCCAGTCAGGACTTGATCATAACTCTAAATTTTCTTTAGGTCCCCATAAGATTATCAGCACCCCCAACCAGCCAGAAGTAGCCTGGAGTACTACGCCCACATTCCCAAAAAATGGACTATGGATATTTTCCTTTGTTTAAAAAAAAAAAAGAAGGGGGTGGTGGTGCAGGAGAATTGTCTGTATTCTGTCAATTATGTTTTAAATAAACACTGATTGGCCAGGCAGGATGTATAGGTGGGACAACCAGACAGGAAGTAGAGGCGGAGCAAGGAGAATAGGAGAATTCTGGGAAGCAGGAAGCTCTCTCGGCACTCCTCCCCAGACCACAGAAGAAGCAGGATGTGACCTGCCCCGCTGAGAAAGGTACTGAGCCATATGTTTAACATAAGTAAGAATAATGGGCTATATAAGTTATAAGAGCTAATATGAAGCCTGAGCTAATGGGCCAATCAGTTTATAACCTAATGTAGACTCTCTGTGTGATTCTTTGGGGCTAAACGGCTGTGGGGACTGGGCAGGACATAAACCCCAAGCCGGCCCTCATGTTACAATGCTATGCCATTTTCTCCATTAGTGTTCTTTCTCAAGAGAATAAAGAATAACATAAATATGTAGGATGATTTGTAGATGGAAGTGACTAAGACATTGCTATGTTATGACTGAAATAGCTTATATGTTTATCATGAGCGCATTGGCTAAATAATCACAATATATAAGACAGATACCACACAATCCAAAGTAAGTGCCTCAAAGATTCCTATGCCATAGTCTCCAAGACATAACTTTACAGAGTAAGGTACCTATGGAAGACATACAAACTTTCACCATGATTTCTTAAAAATAAAACAGTTCACACTAGAAAAACAATACATAAAACAATGTTTAAGATATATCCCATCATCGTAATTCATAAGCTGTTGAAAACCTTGGCTGGCAGCCTAGGAGTAAGGAGGAAAAGCGGGTGGAGAAGACCCTATTAATAGAGAAAAAGGCCAAGTTTGCAACTCAGGTGCAGAAAGGGTGGCAAGGGAAGTCCGCATGCACCTCCAGATCGGAAGCACAGGCGGCGGGAAAGCCAGGGCCAGGGGAAAATGAGTTTACACACTGCTACTCACTCTGGTACATCCATTGGCCTCCACTCCACATAGTGATACTGCCTCTGTACGTTTCTCAGCCACTCCCTGAGCATCTCCGTCGTGTTATCCACATTGTGATCGGTGGCTGCCCTGCAGGACGAAAAGCACAATATGATTCAGTCACATCATTTAAAAGAAAAACGTAAGAAGGAAGAAACATCCCAGAGACCCCAGATTAACTGAAGGAGAATGAGTAGTCCTGGGAGGTGGAGTAGGGAGAGCTATGGCTAAAGTAACCCTTATGGAACACACTAGACAGGACATCTGAAGCGAGAGAGAGGTGCTGTTTCTTGTCATCTTCGCGTTGTTAGGACACAAAGCAGGGCTCGGCCAACTGTTGAATCCACACGTGGTTCTATCAATAAACACAAGAAAATGCTAAACCAGAATAAGTGCAAAAGCGGATTAACCTAGAAAGTAAGTTTGCTACCTAAGATGGAAACTCTACTCTCTACCGTTACTAAGATTTACCTTTGTTTAAGCAAAAGTTGACTTTTATTTTCATTTCAAATCACAACAAAATCTTTAGTTAGGACTGCTTTAGTCATTTGTATGAAGGAAAAAAATCACAGTATTTCCCAATGTAAAACTCAAAATCTAAGGTAGCTTTACCTATTTGAGGCTAACTTTCCCATCTCTTACACAAAGTAGAGTATCTGCAAAATTCTTCAAATAATATATGCAGACATATTTCTGTTCTATCTAGAAAGCTGAACTAATATATATTACATTAAATATATATATTATATATATATATGTATATATACTTAAAGAAGGATTTAAAGGGCCCAGAAAGGTGGCTCAGCTACACACTGATGAGGACTAGTGTTCGGATCCCAGCATCCATGTAACAAGTCAAGCATCCCACAAGAACCTGTAACTCTGGCTCCAAAGGATCTGCTATCTTCTTCCAGTCTCTATGTGAACACATGTGCATATACACATATGTTCATACACTCAGACAGACACATACAAATGAATCCTTTTTTGTAAGACAGCTTAAGTGGCTTCTAAAACCAAAACTATTTTTAAGTTATATTATAAAATAAAACCCAGTTCCATGCTATAGATAAGATTTGCAGCTTATTTGCACAAATTCAGCTTTAAATAGAAAGTAAAAGAGGAAAGAAAGATGGAATCGGGAGAGAGAGGGGCGGAAGACTGGAAAGAGAGGTACTGAGAAAGAACCACGGGCAGCCAGACACATCTGGCATCCTTAAAAGGCGCAAAGGCCTAGAACTTATTGGTAATTCGGCAGCTCCTCCATGGAGGGAGAGACACTAAGACTTCCGCAGCTGGCCCCTGGGAGCAAAGCCTTGATAGGAGCAGGGGCGAGTACTTCTGCCTTATACGGCAATGGGTTTTTGCTAAGCTTGCACCCTAATGGATTTCTTGTTATTTTCACTGGGGATTTTGTTCCAAACATAATAGAAAAAAAAAAAAGAAAATCTTTAAGACACAGAATGTTCAGGAATGTACAAGACAAAACATAGCCAATAGAGAGGGAATACATTTCTGTAAAATATGAAATAATTAAAAGCTGTGTGACTTTAAGTCATAGGTATGGAAAAATAGAAGATGAAGGCATGCAACCAATATTTGAAAAAAATCTATCTTTTAAAATAAATATTTTAAAAACAATTAAGACTAACTTTATTGATTTATTTGATACAAGGCAAATGGAATGCTGCTTCAGTATTAACAAGATTTTCCAGAAGTTTTTCATAGTTTTATAATGAGAGAAAAGAAATATCAAAAATTTTACTCTTTGTGAAAACAATGAACTACCTTGGTACAGAAATTATGTTAAGTCTATGAAGTCTAACCATATTTCTCAATGTAAGCTTAAGAATAGTCTCTAAGTTCTTTCTTGACAAACTCCAATTGCTGAAATAGAATACTCTTAGAATTCCTGGTTGTAGTTTCAATTCTGATTAACTTAAAAGATCGCAAAGGCAAGTGAATATAATTCAAGGACAGAGGTACTAAGGAAACTTATTACATCAATAAAAACCAAATCAATTTGGAAAAGGCAAGATTATGGAGTTAAGCAAAAGTTTAACTAAAGCTATTTATTAAAAGTTTAATTAATGCTACCACTAAAATAAGTCACACAGGTCTATGCCATAAAGCTAATTGACTTCCTAGATCTAACTGTGTCATGGTATTTCGGTGTTCAAGGTGAATAAATGCATAAAACCATATTCGATAGTGAAAGTGTAAAAGCCAGTGTGACACCCCACCACTTCAGAATGGATGTTCGAACTGATTAAAAGCTCATTGAGATGCACAGATTTTTGGTCTGGTTAACCTTAGTGTATGAAATTTTCTATTTGCAAGTTGTTTTTTTTAAATAATGAAGTTCATAAAAATAGATAATTGAATTAAAAGCTGTCTAAAACATCACGCAAAAGCTAAGAGCATCAGTGGCCAACTGTAGGGTACTTTCAGATGCCTTCTTGCAAGTAATTAGAAGTAGCTCCTTTCTCTGTGAGGTCTAGAAGGGATGGCTACCCACATGCCCCTGGGCCTTGTGCTGCCTAGAGAGGAAGAGGTGCCCAGTGAGCAGAGGAGAGGGTATCCAGGAATACTCAGGGCAAAGACAGGGTTGTAGGAGAAAACAAACAACCGAGGAGCTATGGAAGTGCTGGTGTTCGTACTAAGAACTATAGCATGCAGCTACAGCCAGACCCACTGTGACGGGGCCACGGTCTGCCACTGCCCTGGGTAACAGGTAGCCACAAAGAGCGCTAGGACATGAAGCCACTGTCTTGTGAAATGAAACGTGTGAGTCATTCCTGGATCAGAATTAGATTTACAGCGCACCACCCTTCACTCACACTACTGTAATTAGGAATAAATCAAAACAAACCCCTCTACCACAAGATTAGCCGAAAGCTACTAGAATTCTGTTATTTTTAATTTTTAAAGTATTGTGGAATAATTTACTCACTTTTCTCTTGTTTGTTGTTTCTTTGTCTCGCAGGACTTACATTCTCTTTGTCTTCCTTGCATCTGGGAGCTTTTCTTAGCCTCTTTTTAAAAAATGGGATTAAAGGAAGTAAATCTTTCTGGTCTACAGATGAAACAATCCCCAAAGATGCCTAAATACTCACTGCTGCCCTGGGAAAAATACGTGTGTGGAGTCTGCAGAGATACCCATGTGCAATTAAAGATAGAAACGCAGAGTGAAAGCGTCCTCCTAAGAAACGCTCTCCGCCGTTGGTTCCTTTTCTCGGTGGGTAGAGTTCTCTTTGCCAGCTGCAGCCAAGGGGGGAGGTTTCCCACTGACCTTTGATGTGCAGGGTCCATCCCTCCAACAGTGAGTCCCAGAGGAAGAACAGTGCTGGACCAGCCCAGCCCATGGAGAAAGCCTTTCATCTCCCACTAAGACCCCTCTAGTCCCTTGGTAATAGTCAAGTACACAGAAACCCAGGCAGACAGGCCTAAGTGCTGCTTTCCAGCTCTTTTGCAAATGAGTGTTTCTGTGGGTGCACAACCATGAAAGCATATGGGCGCAGGGCTATTCAGAGAGGGCTGGGGCAGGAGAGAGGTACCGAAGGCCCAGATGCAGGTTTCCTGAAGGAAACATGAGTCTTCCATTAGCGGTTCTATTTACATAGTCCTGCAGAAAAATGCATCAGTAAGGGGCATGTTCCACCACAAGTTTCCATAAGGAACTGGGCACAAAGACGTCCATCTAACTGTGGTATTTTTCACCAGGTCACAAATGTGTGACGCCCCTTAGGAGAAGCTGAGCCACTCTGTTTCCTTCTCTCTCAGCTTGAGTTTCCTCAAGTCCAAAGAGAAAGTGAGAACTGCCTTGAGGCTCTTATTCTTCCCTCTGTCAGACTAGGAAAGGCCAGGAGTAATGGGGCATCCCTCAGAGACTGTGAAGAAAACCAAGGATGTGGACTGGGATGCAACTCAATGGCAGGACACTCCTATAACATATATGAGGCTCTGGATCCAACCCCCAGCATCTGGAAAAATGCACCAAGCGAATGCCGAATGTGAACCGGCCATGATGCAGCAGATAGAAGGACACCTGGACAGGTGTTCCACAAGCAATCTGTGGCCACTAAGCCAGACACTGTCAGAGAAAACACAAACATGGTACCATGGTCTAAGTGTTCCCCTAGAATTCAACCTCAAAGGATGGAACTTAGGGCCAATGTGACAGCATATGGGGCTCTTAGGAGGCTCTTCACTCAGCATTCCCTTAGAAGGATGGTCAGCCCTAGGGGCTCCTCCTGCTATTTGAGGGTGCAGCAATAAGCTGCTATCTATAAGGCGGGGGTGAAGCCCCTCTTCAGAAGCCAGTTCTGTCAGCAACTTGATCTTGTACTTCTAGGGCTCCAAAACTAAGTCTTTGGCTTACAGACGGTGTTATCTAAGATGCTTTGTTACAGAGGCTCAAATGAAGACACATGGGTTTGCTGGAAAACCAGGTTCTTGGTCATTTACCTTTGTCCAGCCTCAACCCCAGTCTCTCTGACTTAGGATAGAGTGTGGGGGGAGCTCAGATCTTGAGCTTTCCTTTTTTTTTTTTTTTTAAAAGATCAGTGTCTCAGTGTCTTAGGTCTCTGTTGCTATAGTAAACACCATGACTAAAAGCAACTTGGGGAGGCAAGGGTTTAGGTCAGCTCACAACTCTTAGGCACCCCCCATCACTGTGGGAAGTCAGGGCAGGAACTCAAGGCAGGAACCGGAGGCAGATGAAGCAAAGGTCATAGAGAAATGGTGCTTACGAACTTGCTCCCCATGACTTGCTCAGCTTGTTTCTTATACTACTCAGGACCAGGGGTGACAGCTCCTCCAGTCCTTCCCACATAAATCATTAATCAAGAAAATGCCCTACATACTGGCCTATAGGAAATGTGATGGAAGCATTTTCTCAATTGAGGTTCCTCTTTCCGGATAACTCTAGCTTTGATCTGACTGGATGAACATCTAATCAGGATAGTCCGGTGGTGACAGAGGTTTCTCTTTGCCTCTGAGGTGTACTCAGACCCTGCAGCTAATGAGAGGAATCCCTCCAACATTTTAGGGGGGCTGTGGCCTTGGAATGGCTTCAGTGCTCATGGTTAGGTCCTCTCTGTCGATCAGTGCCTCTTTGCTTAGTTTTTCAGTGTTGAAGTTATTTTAATTTTATAAATTGTTTTTGCCTATGACATTTAAAATATAATTTTATAAAGTAATAGTTATAAGAATAAGTGGATGAACACCATGTATAAAGATACAGTTTGTGATTAAAAACAGCATTAAAAGGAAGGGATAAAGCTATTCAGGACAAACATTTGCATGTCCCATTAAAATTGCATAGCTGCCAATTTGATCTAATTATCAACTGAGTTATTAATTGTAATACCCAGGGAAAACATGAAGAGAACAACTGAAAACTATACACTGAAAGAAATGAAAAAGAAATCAAAATATTACTATAGACAAAGACATCTCATACAAAGAAATGACCCCCCTGGAGACCTCAGTAACTAAAAAAGATGTCACTGTAGAAAACAAAAAGGATGTCTGCTTCCATACAGAGACAGCAGGCTGACAGAAACAGCTGCAACACCCACCTGGCTCCAAGGGACACACTGGCAACATCTAATGCTGCCCATTTGCCTCCTCTCTGGTCATCAGGTTTCTAGTTCTTGTTTCCCTAATCTTTCTCTCCTCTGGCTTTGAAAGTCAGAAAAGGTTCAAGGACCTAGATATCCAAAAAAGGTAAGCAGGACAAAAGCAAGCACTCACTGGAATTCTGATCAATAGCACATGTAGGATGGTTTTAGCTGAGTAAGTTCCTGGACTGATGGGTGCATAGCCACTGGGAGGTGGAAGAGAGCACGTGAGCCATTGAAGAAGCCTGTCTGTAGGCTAAAAGGGCTTCACTGATGGCAGGGGTGGGGGCGGAACTCAGATTGACCTGGTGATGGCAGGGGTGGGGCAGATTGCCCTGGTGATAACAAAAAACAACAACAAAACTAAACCTGACAGTTCTCCTCATTCCAGAAAGTCAGTTCTTATTCCTAAATTTTGGCCCTTAAACGATAGCCAGCCTGAAATAATTAGAACTGGCTCATTTACTTTAACCACAAGTCCTTCTGAGGCTCTTAGGGCTAAGCTCACATTGGTGAGCTGGGGGCCACTGGAACAGGGTTGAAACTGACTGGATTCGTCAGCCATTGAGGGCACGGTACTCTTGATCGCTTCCATGTGCACTGGGCATCAGGGAAAGTCTAAGCCCTGGCAAATCAGAGCCACAGGACTACAGCCAGCATCAGAAAAACAGCATCTCTAAACAGCAGCTGCTCTCTGCTGCCTGAGAATCTGAAAACTCCGTCCTCCAGACGCTCAGGAGAATGGTGGTGGAATGGACACCATCAGTTAGGGCCTGCACCATTCCCACCATGAACAGCAACCAGCAAAAAGTGAATTTTCCAGTTTGAGATTCCAGATTTGAGATTGGCTTTTTTCAGTAGTGAAGACTCATTGGTAGGGAAGATAAAAAAAAATCCACCTAAAATAAAACCCCTTTATGGGAATAACTAATGAAATTAATATTCAATAAAGATCATTCATAAAGCACCCATCTTCATTCTTATCTCTGTAAGAGACTCCCCAGCAGCAGACCTATTAGAGGGAGGGGCATGCTTAGCCACTGAATAAAAAAAATGCCTATTGTTTCTTGCTTCCTGGTTACCCAGTAGTGTTTCAAACATCTAGAACTCATCTTGATGGGTGGACTATAGATTATAGATTATAGATATAGATATGATTAAGGATACAAAGACAGACTAGGAAACTGGACAGTTCTTCCAACAAAAACCTTTTCCTAGGTCCTAAAAAGCTAGGAATTGAAATAAGTTAATTTCTCATGAAACTCTCCTTGCCAGCAAAATAAATACCTATGCTCTAACCACTCCGCCAGTGCACCTCTTCATTCCAGAAACAACCACAGACATAGCACTGAAGCCTGGGCAAGCATGACATAACACATGCAGCCCACGTGGGAGTAGCTGACCAGTATCTGATTTGACTGCAGGTGCTTTCCATGAGACACTGTTTGGGAGACCAAGAACCTAAGACTAGATAGCCCAGGGACCTAAGGTAAAACCAAACACTACTGTTCTCCTAATAAGCAGTAAGATGATTCCTGATGACATTCTGCTATCTATCCTCATAGATCAGGGCCTTACTTAGCCATCATCCCAGAAGCTTCCTCCTGCAGGAAATGGGGACAAATACAGAGACCACAGCCAGACAGTATGCAAAGGAGAGGCCTTGGAACACTCAGTTATAGCCAAGATGCCTCCATCATATTCCTCTCCTCAGGGTTCAGGGAACCCTGTGAAAGAGGAGACAGAAAGAATGTAAGATCCAGGGAGAATGGGGGACACTAGGAGACAAGGCCTTCTAAACATAACAGAACCAATGCACGTAAGAATTCACAGGGACTGAGACAGCATGCACAGGACTGTACCCGCCTGTACCAGATGGAGTTCTAGAGCTGAAAGTGTGGACACATGCCATCACCCTAACCCAGAAGCTGGCTCTAATTGATAACCCCTTATGAATGGAAATTTAGTTTTCTCCAAGGGGGTCTCACTGGAGAAACAAATCACTCCTGAGGGTAGGATGCCTGCCCGGCAGCAGATGCCAGCACACATGGCCTCAACAGTGGTGCTGGAGGTTTCTTGTCTTATAATGCCATGTCGGGGATTTCCCTTTATTTATTTTTTCTTATTGTCTCCTTTTCCCCCCTACAGGTCCTTTGCATGGGTATTATGGCTTCCAGTTTTGTGTTTTTATGGGATTCCCATGTGTGCAAATGAGGGATCTCTGCATCGCATCTGCATCAGTTTCTTGTGCCTTTTCTTTGGCTCTTTTCCATGTCTGGTTTTTCCCCTTCCTTCTGTCTGTTATTGTATTATATTATATCATATTTATTATATTATATTATATTATTATTACCTCTTAGATGCCTGTTTGTCTTCTAATGAGAGACAGAAATGGAGAGGGAGGGGAGGTAGGAAGGAACTGGGAGGAGTAGAGGGATGGGAAACCATAATCCATGTGTATTGTCTAAAAAAATCTATTTTCAATAAAAGGAAAGAAACCCATGCAACCCATTAATCAATTTCCATCTTAAATATCATGAATTTTGCTCCTAGAGAAAAAAATTTCTGCTGAAAATTTTTATTTGTAAATTCATAAGCCCAGTATTATTACTATGAAACAGAGCTAAGCTGAGTGGAGAGTCATGAGGGCAATTCTGGATGCTGTGTGAGTGATCATTCTCTGCATGTTAAACACTTAACCTTGATGCCATTTAGTGCTCTAGCCCTATGAAGAACTGACATGTTACTTTGAGTTCCTCCACTTTGTGCTTTTCTTTCAGGCCTTCTGAGCCCCCGCCCAGCTTCCCCATCACACTGTCCCAACGGCAAGTAGCTGCGCATGAGACGCCTACCAGACTGGAAGGGGCTCTGCATCGTGCCGAGGATATTAATCTACATGACCAATATGATGCCCTCAGTATGAGAGAATGGAAATTTCCCAACAGGAGACAAGAAAAATGGGCAGACTTGTCTGTTCCCTGCAAGCTTTGCTTGGGTTAATTCATTGCAACTTCCCTTTGAGTCAAAACCTTAGAATTATGAAATAATTATAAAATAATCATGAAATAATGAAAATATCAAATGCTGTTGAGACAGGACCAATCTGTTCTGTTTGTATAAGTACCTCTTTTCCCTTTTTCACTCTCCTTTGTTCCTTGTTTATTCTAATCCCCACCCTTTTCCACCCACTCTTCCTTTTCCTTTCTCTCCATTCCTCCCCCACCCCCAGTACCACTACATCTTTTTTTGTGTAAAGTTCTCTGAAGACAGTGATGACAACACGCTCCTCTCTTCGAAGCATTGGTCCTAAAGAACTGCTGCAATGGCTCCCGCTGGTCCCCTGGAGTCGAATACCAACCCCCTCTCACGTGAGTCAGCTCAGCCTGGCTTAGATGCCTGGATCTGTCATTAAACCCCCTCTATAGTAGCTCAGAAAGTATAATCCACTGGTTTTCTTTGTTATCAGATCTGTCCCGGAGGATGGGGCTCTCCCAGTCCCTATCAGAGTTTGTAGTATAAAGTAGCTACCAAGTGTGGATTTGATTCATTCATGATAAATGAATGAATAAGAAATCTCAAGGGGCTATAACCCATGCAAATCCCATGCCTACAAAAGTTAGGCACAAATAGGAATGACCTGTGAGGAGGACCTGTCAACAAGAGGCACCTGCAGGCTCCATGGGACTGTAGCCATGAAGGACTGTGCTAAAAAATGCCAGACTTTGCAATTGTTCAAAAGAAGCCAGCTATGCAGGTTTTAGAGATAAAAGTCTGGTGTCTTATTTAATTTTTAATTTTTTTATTTTTTTACCTGTGAGAACTCTCAAGCTGAAATGTCATAAAAATATTCCAGCCTGGCAGAGCCTCTCGGGAAACCATGAACCCAATACAAAGGGGACATTATTTCAGTTCTTGGTAGCCAAGGTCCATCCATCTACTGCTCAGGGCACATAGTTTAGTAATTGGGTATTTCAAATATGCCTAGGAGGGTAGACAAAAATAGTTCTTCTCCACTCGCACCAACACAGAAGGCATCTTCAGTGCAAATGGAAAGTTACACACAGGTGGGAATAACTTGCTTTCTTCTCAAGCCGTCCTAAAACACTCTGATGAAAAGCAACTTAGGGAGAAATAACTTTGTTGGCTTACAAATCCAGGTCATAGTCTATCACTGAGGGAAGTCTGGGCAGGAGCTCAGGCAGGAACTGAAGCAGAAACCACGGAAGACCACTGCTTGCCGGCTCACTCTCAGGGCCAGCCTTAGCTCGCCTTCTTCCAGGACTATGCCCCCAGGGAATGTGCTGAACCTAGAGGCTGGCCCTCCTACATCAATTAAAAATCAAGTCAACCTCCCACCCCTGCCACGCACACACCAGACATGCCTACTGGCCAATCTAAGCTAGGCAATTTCTCAACGGAGGCTTTCCTATAAGCTGTGTCAAAACTGACCATTAAAGCTACTCGGACATAAAGCAAGGTCCGAACAATTCTGCCAAGCAGTCTTTACTGGAAGAATTGATGGGAGAGGGTATTAGTGTGGATTTGATCAAAACATTGTACAAGCATATAAAATTCTCAAGCAAACAAACAGCAAATAGAGCAAACACCATGAAATAAGTGTATACCTCCAACAATATGTCTTTGCACATTGACTAGCAACTAAGACATCACCACTGCTGCACAATTTTTCAGTTGCCGTTCTACGCGGGGATAATTTAGAGACCTAGCATTTGCCTTTTGAAGTATACCAGCCAGTGACTTCAAATGCATTAATAGAAGTGCACAGCCATCACCGTTGTCTAATCCAAACTACTTTCCTTGCCTCAGAAGGAAACTCCATGTCTGTGAGCATCCCTTCCCTCTCCCACCCCCTCGTAACAACAATTGCCCTTTTTGTCTCTATGAAGTTGTCAGTTCAGGATATTTTGTACAAATTAAATTGTACAGCAAAGGTCTTTTGTGTGTGATTTCTTTCAATATGCATGTTTCCAAGGGTTCTCTATGTCATAGCATGTACCAGCACTTCATTTCTTTTTACAGGCAAATAAAATTCCATTGCATGGGTATATTATATTCTCCTTATCCCTTCCTTAGTTGGTGGACATTTGAGTACCTTTGTTTTGCAGTGGCTATAGGTATTGCTGCTATGAACATCCATGTACAAGCTTTTTATGTGGATATATTTTCACTTCCCTTGAATATTGTTGCCCCAAATTTATATATATATATATATATATATATATATATATATATATGTTGCTGCCACTTATGGAAAGTCTTCTATATTTCAGGCACCATATTTTCAGCACTAAGCTGAACATTTTATGTATACAACTTCAATCTTGAAGGAGAGTCTATGCTGACATTATTATATGCTAATCTTTATGGTAACCCCATACTGATATTATTTCTGCCTTATGTGGGTGATATATACATGTGTGCATGTATGTGCAGGTGCATGTGGCGCATGCCTTCTCCATCTTACATTTTGAGATAAAGTTTCTCATTGAACCTTACCTTTTCAGCTAAACTAGCTGGCCAGCAAACCACGAATATCTACCTGTGCTTGACCTCCATTATAGTCATTATAGGCATTCATGGTCATTGTTTGTAAGTGAGTGCTGGGGATCTGATCGCCAACTGAGATTTCTCTCCAGCTCCTATTGTCCCATCTTATAGAAAAGAACCTTGAAGCTGAGGAACTCTCACCCAAGGCTTGTTCTCTTTTTACTTTTAATCAACCCTTGTATATATTTCCTTAACTTTTAAAATTCTCAGCTTCCTATTTCAAGGTATAGGATGCTTCCCGTCCTTCACTTCCCGTATCTTGGCTTCGTGGCATGGACAGATGCAAGAACTCAGAATCTCAAGGGCAGTTGTAAAGATGCAGGGAGTGTCAGGTCTTTGTGGAGGAGCCGAGTGGAGAAACTGGAACAGGATGCGATGATTAAGCCCTGAAGGGATGGATGCCAGCACTGCCTAATGGTGAGGCTGGGCAAGCGCCACTAATGTAAACAGTCATCCCTAGGGCCTGGTGGGGCAATGGCATGGCAAAACATGGAACATGGGAAACATGAGGTCATGGTAAGCTGGAGCCAGGGTGACCACAGACAAAGCTCCAGCCCAAGGTGTGGTCTTGGTGAATGAAGCGACTGGTAAGAAGACTGCAGTACCAGGCGCTGCTTTGGATGAGCTGTGTTGACAATGTAAGGGCCTCCTGTGCTCTGTGATGAAGAAGAGAAGGAGGCTGTGCTGAAAGAGCGGTTTAGATTCATCCCTTCATGGAAACAACAGCAGTTAAAAGAGATAGTAAGGGTTTTGGTTTCTCATATAACTAGGCTACTTGACTCAGCTGTTTAATAAATCATATACTTTTTTTAAAACTTTTATTCTTCTTTCATACATTACATTCTGACTGCAGTTTCCCCTCCTTCCACTCTTCTCAGATCCTCCTTCCCCTTCCCCTCTTCTCCAGATCAACTCCTCCTGTTTCCCTTCCAAAAAAGAAAAAAAAAGATAGATAGATAGATAGATAGATAGATAGAAAATCAAAGAAAGAAAGAAAAGAAAAGAAAAATGAAAATGCAAAGAAAAAGAAAATGAGCAGGTCTCCCAGGGATAGCCACCAAACATGGCCTAACAAGATACAATAAGACTAGGTACAAACCTTCACAGCACAGCTGGATGTGGCAACCCAATAGGAGGAAAAGGGTCCTAAGTGCAGACAAAGGAGTCAGACACCCTCCACTCCCAGTTAGAAGTCCCGCAAGAACACCAAGCTACACAACCATAAGGTATATGTAGAGGACCTAGCTCAGACCCATACAGGGTCTGTGACAAACCATATCCTTAATGGAAACAAACAAACAAACAAAAAACCCTATGGAGATTGGGGATATGGTTCTAACATATCAACTAACTCTATAAACCTAACAAATCTACTTGATCTGTCTGTGTCTTCTTTTTTCCATCTGTAAAACAGGGTAATAACATGTAATATATGTAAATAGTTTAGGGGATTGTCACAAGACTTCTTTGAAAATTGGCCTTTTTCTGTGACTGTTCCTACCATACAAACATGTTAGTGCACATGCATGCACGCACACACACACACATCCTTGCACACGTAGGAGATAAGGCACATTGTTAAATAGATTTTAACATAAATGTAATAATATTCAATGTAAGCAGTTAAGGTGAAAAATTCAGAACTATTATAATTCATTATTGCTAGACAGGTCATAGATCATAAGAGAGAATACATCTACTATTTTTCTAAATGAACCAAATATTAAACTTATACCCAATGGTCTGTCATTATAGTCGTAGATCAATGCATCTCTCATCCCCCATCTGGGAAACTTCTGTTTGCAGTAGATGTTGGTTAACATGGAGACTCACAAGTGGCCGAGGTGTAGAGATCAAGAGACTGCAGAATGCCTAGCCATAAATGGAGCACATACACTGCACCCCTCCTCTCAAGTCTCAGATTCATGGCGGAAGAGGGTGCTGGAAGAGCGTAAGAGCCAGAGGCGGTGGATAACTATAAGGAAACAACATCTTTTGGACTCAGCAGGGGAGTGTGCGGAACTCACAGTGGTCAACAACAGTATGCATAAAACATGTGCCAGACTAAACTCCCCATGGAGATGGGGTTGGGCATGCAGTGGAGATGTTGGCCTTGTCAGCTGCTGGGAGAGGGAGACACTTTCCTCTAAGTGTGGTCTCTGGTAAGTTGACCATGTTCCGGCGGAAGACCATATCTAAGAATATTAGGGGAGCACCACTTGGCCTTTATAGGTTGAAATATAAGGACACAATGTTTGGTGGATAGGGAAGAGGGGTGGATCTGGGAAAAGTTGGGTGAATCTGATCAGAACATGTTGTAAGACACTCTGAAAGAACTAATAAAAAATAACAAAAATATACACGCCCATTTAAACACAGGGAAAAAAGAGAATGGACTATAAGTATTCAAAACTATTTGTCTCTGCTTCTCAGTAGAATCTCACTCTGACAATAGCCATTCAGGTTAAAGAGTAGACTGTACATGCTGTGAAAATAGCGTTATTTGCTCTGCCCCCTCTCTACCCTTACATTAAACCAGTGCCTGGATACACTCATAGGACATGCTGGAAAATCCACGTCGAGTTCTCTTCTCACCAAACCCTAAACCTAACAAGAAATTAAAAAGCACTGTGTAGTCCCCTAGTCCAACAGACTCCTGCTGCGCCTCTCCTTTGTGCCAGGGTCACTGAGGCCAAGGTAAGGGAAATTCCCCACAGTTCAATAGGAAAAAAGTTCTCAAGTGTTTATAATTCTGTGTGTCACTGGCAGTCACTGAAGGGGAGGGTTGCCTGGAAGGGTGTGGGGTGGGCCCTGTGAGACTTGTTAAAGAATGAGGAGCCTGAAGGAAACATGAAGAACAGGTACTTGAAAGGGAAAGACTTCAAGGAGGAAAATGTATAGAGAGGTAGGAAATAGAGCTGAGGAACTAAATGCAAACCTTCTGGGCTAGAGCTTGCCAGTCAAGGCAGGGCAGGGCAGAAGTTTGGGGTGTCAAAATGTCTCAGAGGACACGGGTTTAGGAAGCTGTGGTGGTGTGTGCTCTGTGTTCCCAGGTCCTTAGCATCTTGCCCGACTTCAAACAGTACACTGTTTCAGAGTGGGATGTTGTCATCTTTGAAGTCTTTAAATGAGAATCTCTAGAAGTATGTGATGTACTGACTGACTGGACTCCATTGCCGTGTGCCCTTCACGTCTTGAGCAGGCACAGGTGTAGACTCAACCACAAAAGACAGGAAAATCTTTTATAAATGTGCCTGTACCAAATATATGAATATCTTGTCTTTATCAGCTACACAGTATCACAGGGCAAAGACTAACAATGCATGTGCCCTGTAACAATAGCTATTGGAAGTAATCTCGAGACAACTCCAGTAAGTAGGATGATTGCATAGGTCCTGTGTGCAGAGGCTATGACATTCTACATGAGAACCTGTGGATTTCAGTATCTGTTGGGTCCTAGATTTAACCTCTTGTGTATACCAAAGGAGTGGCCATTTTCTAATTTTTATTCTCGGGTTCAGTAGTCACACAGGCTAGGAAATGTATGAATTCTGACATTCATTTTTTTCCACAACTTCATTTGCATCTCCCAGGTTAAGTATCCAATTCTTCCATTCAAAAACTGTTCCTGCTATATAATAAATGCTTAGTATGCACATACATGTGTGTGGGTTGTTGTTGTTAATGAATGACTACAAATGGATCAACACATGTTCACGTAAGTTAATAACAAAATGAAAATGCGGTGGCCATGCTTGCTAAGGCTTTACACTTAATCAAAGGAAACTGAGCCTATAACAGAACCATACCAGCCCTGTGCAAAGCATTTGGATACTTTTTTAAGCCACTGAACTCACTCCTGCCAGTCCTTGCTTCTCCATTGATAGAGTTAGACTGGAAACAAGAACAAAGGGGATGCACCTGATTTGCAAACTGAATTCAAGGCTGTTTTCCCATCAGACCAGAATTTGGCTCAACTGACACAAAGCGGCAGTCTAGCCAGATACCGGTTGTCTCCATCCCAGTGACAACATGGCAGCTAGCTCAGACAGGAGGGGAGAGCATTTGGTGTAGGAGAGTCTTCTATATTTGTGTTGTTTTCATTGGTGAATAAAGAAAACTGTCTTGGCCTTTTGATAGGGCAGGACTTAGATAGGCGGGGAAAAGAGAACAATGCTGGAAAGAAGACACAGAGGCAGAGAGAGTTGCAGCCATGAAGCTGCAAGGTCAGACACAGTAAATCTTTCCCGGTAAGCCACAACCTCATGGTGACATACAGATTATTAGAAATGGGTTGAATCAAGATGTGAGAGTTAGCCAATAAGAGGCTAGAACTAATGAGCCAGGCAGTAATGAAATGAATACAGTTTCTGTGTAATTATTTTGGGGGTTAAGCTAGCCGGATGAACGGGAGCTGGGAGGGATGGGACTGTGGCCGGCCCGCTCCTCCTCCATACTACAAGCATTTGCCTTGAATTCACCTGCTTTAAAAAGTTAGAAGTCTGGCTTTTCTACGTCAACAATGGAGTCCACATACGGAAGGGCAGACTACAGTGGGGCTGGCACTAGATACGTACCCGTATTACCCGTAGCCACTCACAAGTTAAAGAGTCCCAAGGGGCTGTTTTTATGAAGAGTTTCAAGTTATTTTATTCATAGTGGTGGTGTCAGAGCAAGCAGGAGGCTAAGCTAATGATATTTCCCATCCATCTCCATTACGGAAAATTCATGTCACAGGAAAGGAACAGTGTGTACGCCTAGAATTTTTTCAGGGTCTGAGTGTCTGTGTAAAGTGCGTGTAGACACACATGCACACACACACCTCATTCATAGATGTCTCCAACTGTTGTTGGAACTCACTGCCTTCTGCAGGGGGAAGCAGAAATAGGAGACCAAGATGAACCTTATCTGTCAGACTCAGACCCAGAACTCCCTTCATCCCTCCCAACTGCTCGCTAGGGTAGCGCTCTTTTCCAGCTCCCGGATACAGGTGAGAAAAATCAGGTCCACAGAGGCATGAAGTTTCAGAGATAGTAAGAGTGGGAGCCTGCCTTGGGTCAGGCAGCTGGCCTCAGAAAATGGTCCCCCGAGTCTTACTTGAAAATTGTACTTTGAAGAGAAGTTCAAAGCAGAAGCAAATACTTTTAAATATGTAGAAGAAAGCTGTCACTTTTTCCCTCAGACTGCTAGATGTATTAGTGGGCTCTGCATTGTCAACAAAACTGACTCAGCCACAGGGAACTTAGGGGTTTGAGAGCCCTCACGAGCCATCCTCATTACCTCAAGTGAAGTGTTCATAATTTTGAATGAAGTCTTGAAGAGTCATCAGTACTCAAGAATAACTGGTTGACTGTTCTTCTTTATGCTTTGTGAACAATTAGCTTTGTCTTCTTCCCTCCAACCAGAAGGCTTAAAGATCTACACCCATTTGTTGCTGTTTTTTGGTTTGGTTTTGAATGCTCTGTTTTGTTTTTAATCAAAGTCTTCCTATGGAGCCTAAGCTTGCCTCAGACTTGAAATCCCCCTGCCTCAGCTTTCCAAGTGCTGAGATTATAGGTATGTACCACCAGGCCCAGCTTAGTTGCTTTGAATTGAGAACTGCTTAAAGACAAGTAAGATGTTTGTTCTTTGAAAGCTTGTTCTGGATTTCACTTGGTGACTCTGGGAGTTAGGCTCAGGATTCTGTATCCTAAATGTCCAGGTTAGTAAAGACTCCCTGACCTCCCAAGTGGGTCAAATCCCTGACTTATTGTTTTCGATACCAACTATCTCCTTTCTTGTTATGAGACTGAATGATTTATTTCTCTACTTCTAGTATATAGTCTCCTTAAGGACAAGGATATGTAAGGTGTCCATCATTGATTGTATCCACCATTGTGTCCTCAAGTCCAGTAGAGCATTTACCAGCAAAAGTAAACTGTTTCTAAACAAATTATTGAATGTAAAAGCACTATACTTTGCATTCTTTTTCTCTCTAAATACAAAATACATGAAGATTTAATTCATAGAAATAAAGTCTCTAGTAAAGATAGTGAAATGTCTTTGGGGTACTTCCTTCCTGTTTAATCAACCCTTCCTGGAAGTCTGTCTTTGAAGCAGGACCTGGAAGGAGGATGGGGTCGGACACTGCCCAGCTTTGAGTTGTTGAAAGGTTTTTGGAGAGACCCATAACCTGTCCAGGAGTAAGTGGAGACTGTGATCAGTTGCTTTGAAGGTAGCACCCCAAGAGACACTGGACCAGGGCAGAGTTCAAGCAAATGTGACTCTGGATAGTGGTAAATATGGCAAGAGGTGAGTCATCCTTCTTCCCTGCTTTCATTAGGGTGTGTCCTCTGAGCCAAATTAGAAATCCAGCCGGAGGATTTGGCACTCACCATTGTAAACAGAGTCCAGCTGAGCCAGTTCAGGAGAAGGTAGCAACTTCCCCTTCAGGCTGCCCTAGAACCAAGCAGCCTTGGTAGTCCTTCTTTCCCCAGCCCAGGCTATCCCATGCTGAAGGAAGCCCTTCTTTCCCCAGCCCAGGCTATCCCATGCTGAAGGAAGCCCTTCTTTCCCCAGCCCAGGTATCCGATGCTTTAGAGACACAACGAAAAGATAACCTGTTGGTTGGTGTCCAATTGTCAGAATTCATGTCCTGGCACTTCCCAGATAAGTTTTCAATTGTCTGTCTCTTAATTCCATCCAGGTGGGACACTGTGGAAGTCTTACTTCTGCTCCCACATGCTATGTGTAAAAGAGGGATGGGGGATCACCAGAACCATGTTCAAACCTACTGACCCCACTTTCTTCAGCAGATGTTGTCTGAGGTTTCTGTCCTGACCGGTTCCCGCAATCATTAAGTCCCAAAGAAATCACACAGAGGTCTACATTAACTATAAACTGATTGGCCCATTAGCTTAGGCTTCTTATTAACTCTTATAACTTATATTAGCCCATTATTCTTATCTGTGTTAGCCAAGTGGCTCGGCACCTTATTTGGCGGGGCAGTCACAACTTGCTTCTTCTGTGGCTAGGACAGGACTGCAGAAAGCAGAATCTTCTTCCCAAAATTCTCCTGTTCTCATTGACCTGCCTCTACTTCCTATCTGATTGTCCCGTCTATACTTTCTGCGTGGCTACTGGCCCCAATCAGCATTTATTTAAAATATAATTGACAGAATACAGACAATTGTCCCACACCAAGCAGAGAATCCAAAAAGGAACCACATTTTACCAGAATGCTACCTGGACACCAGGAATGGCAAAAGCTGTTTGGTGCAGCACTTTTGTGAAGGTCCTTTTGTGTGGTAAATCAATCACAGGCATTTTGCTTTTAATGCTTACAAATTCCAGGAAGTAGGGGCCTTCCATTTCCTGGATGGAAAAAGTCACTAAACTGCTACAAATTGAACATCCTAATCTGAAAAACCCCAAAGTGCTCCAAAATCTGTAACATTAAAAAAAAGCTTGACTGGGCATGGTGGCTCATCCCTTTAACCCCAGCCCTCGGGAGGCAGAAGCAGGGGGATCTCTGAGAGTTTGAGGCCAACCTGGTCTAAAGAGTGAGTTCCAAGACAGCCAGGGCTGTTACACAGAGAAACCCTGCCTTGTAAAACAACAACAGCAACAATAACAAAGGTTAGGAGCATTTTGGATTTAAAGATTAGGAATAAAATTAATTGAAATATTTCAATATCCCAAAGTTTCAGAAATTAAAATATTCGGATCCCAAGCATTCTGGATAAGGGACACTCAGCCTGTACCAATAGCCCTGCCTACTTGCCTAATCAATCTACAAATTAAACCGGAATTTTCAAAAGAAATAGATGAAGACATTTTGTTTAAAGTCTCAAGGGCAGCAATAACCAAACACCAAGCATAAAAATAAATGTCTTGCATTAGCCAGATTTCTTAAAAATAGAAACGGAAGTCACCTGCCTCTGACTCTATATGGTCAATAAATTCCATTCTCTAAAGGGGCTGAATGTCTGAATCTTTAGGTATTCAGTCTTGACTAGGTCATGTCACTCCATAACCATAAGTTTCCTCACTTATCCCCAAATTTACCACAAAGAAACAAGATGGGAAAAACAAAAACAAGGAAAGGTACTCTGTATGTGTGTTGTTTATCCTGTTATTGCTTGAGACAAGGATTTGCTATGTAGCCCCAGATCAGCCTTTACCTCCTTCCTGAGTCTTGAGGAGTCTTATAGTCATGTGCTGCCACACCCCACTGACAGTCATTCTTACATATAAAATTTCTAAAGCCTTGTAGCAATAACTTGTACTCATAAGTAGCTCATTAATAAGAAATGTGGCAGAGGCCAGAGGATGTCTGTTTTCTGTCATCACGTCTCCATTTCCTTTTTTGAGACAGTGTCTCCCACGGAAGCTGCTGTTCACCAACTGGCTATAGGGCTGGCCATCCATCCATAGGGCTCCTCCCATTTTCTCATTCCCAGCAGTGGCTTCACTGGCTCAGGTCATGTGAGTGCAGGGAATTCAAAATCAGTTCTTCATGCTTGCATGGCAAGCATTTTACCTCTAAGCCATATTGCCAGGCCCTCTTGCTTTTCAACAGATATATGTAACCCCAGGGTGACAAGATCTTCATATAGACTGTTTTTAACTTATACTGTGTATGTTTTCTGTAGCTCTAGCATGCACATTGAAAGTTCATACACACTAATAGTTGTATTTACAGTTAGTCATTGTCAATGCTATAATGCTTCTTTCTACAGCTATACCATGACTTAGTAACCTAGTTGATTGTTACTTGGGATTTTTCCAGAGTTTTGCTGTTACAAATGATGCTCTTCTGACTTCTCTTGTATGACTCTAACCAGACTTGGTTTTGTTGGGTTTTAGACTGTTTTTCACCTTGTTGGGTAAGAAATGACCCTCACTGTGGTGGTCATCCGCACCATCTATTCACTGAGCAGGTGGTGACTGTTTCATACATATGTGGTTTGTGATTTGTGACCACGCCTCACTGAGTTTACCTTTTTTTTTTATTAGATCCTTAGATGGTTCTTCTTTATTCACAATTTCTTTCTTTCTTTCTTTCCCCCTTTTTTTATTCTCAATACTATCCCTCTGTTGCAAATGTGGGCTTTTGTTTCTACTATTTACAGTGTCTTTGGATTAAAAGCTCACCCTTGAACTAATTGTTTTGATTCATGAATAATTAATATTCATACATAAACCTTGCTCTTTCAAAAAATCCAAGATCGTGAATAAACTTGAGGGGTTTTTTGTTCATTTCTTTCGTTTTTTGTTGGAATTTTGCTAATTCTGTTGACCAGCCTGGAGAGAATGTTTTAGTTACTTGAGAGTCTGAGGTGAGATTACTTGACTCCAAGAGTTTGAGACCCGTCTGGTGAACAAAGTGAGATCACTCTCAAATCAAACAGAGGCTGAAGAGCTGGATCAGCAGGTAAAAGTGAATCCTCCTCCTGTGGACCGGAGTTTGGTTCTCTGCAGCCACACTGGGTGGCTCACAACCTGTAACTCCAGCTCCAGGAGATGACATGAACGTTGCATTCCGGTGCTCACATCCCCTCATATAGACACAGAATACTTTAAATAAAATAAACCTTAAAACAAACAAACATAAATAAATAAGGCTTTTAATGAGTGTACTTTCTGGTAGGTGTGGTAAACAGAAGTGTACTAGATTGTTATATGTAAATTTTGTGTTTCTATCAATTCTACAAATTCTACTGACTCTTCTATGCACTCTTCTCTAGGAATAATAATTATTTCATTTCTTCTCTTTAAACCTGTAACCTTTTATTTCCTTCTCTTGTTTGGTCATATTGATGAAGGTATAGCATCTGGCATACTGCAAAGTCAGAGCAACATTATAAATCAAGGCCATGAAATCAGGTAGAGGGACTGTGGGGTCACACAGTGGGATTTGAAGGGAGAAAATGGGGGATTACATATGATTAAATTTCATTGCATACATGTATGAAATTCTCAGAAATGAAGAAAAAACTTAAGAATTGTAGTAATGGCACCCATATTTTGTTTCTCATGTCAAAAGGGAACCATTTGTTATTTTACCATGAAATACTGTATCTACTATAGCCTGCTTTGATGTCTAGTTTTCTTCTTGTTTTATTTTGTTTTGTAGACAGCATTTATGAGTTTGATTTTTTTTTTTTGCTTTCTTAGATGGCTGAGAGACCCGCTTTTAACAACTACTGAGCTATAACAGCTACTTGTACATCCCTTGAGGTGAACACACAGCTGTTCCCCATTCATTTGTTACTTCCATAAAATGCGTTTATCAATTTTTTTAACTTCTAATTCTTGGTATAAGCCCAGTTTATACTTAATGTGGTATCACACTGACAATTGGATTTAATGTGTTGATACATTGCCTAGAAATTTTATATCTAGGTGCATGGGTAAGACTAGCCAGCATTTTCCTTTCCCATGTTGCCTTCTCAAGGGTTTAGTATTGCTGTGTTGATCTCAGATAAGGCAGAAAATAGTCCTTTTTCTAGTCACTCAGTGAGTGCACATAATGTTGCTAAATTAATCTATAAAATCTTCCAGACCTGACTTCTTTCTTTTTCTTCCCTCCCTCCCTTCCTCCCTCCCCTTTTCTCTTATTTCTTCTGTTTATATTTTTACTTTCCCTGAAACAGGGTCTTATACATCTGAGACTGTTTTGAAGCTCCCTGAAACAGGGTCTTATACATCTGAGACTGTTTTGAAGCTCCCTGAAACAGGGTCTTATACATCTGAGACTGTTTTGAAGCTCCCTGAAACAGGGTCTTATACATCTGAGACTGTTTTGAAGCTCACTGAAACAGGGTCTTATACATCTGAGACTGTTTTGAAGCTCACTAAGTAGCTGAGGGTGACCTTGAATTTCTAGTCCTCCTGCCTCGACCTCCTAAGCGCCAGGATTACAAGAGCACCTGCACAGCACAGGGGTGGTTGAGGGCAGGCTAGGCAAGCACTCTACCAACTGAGCAGAATCCCCAGTTCGTTGGTGATTTTGTGTGTGTGTGGGTGTGTGTGTGTGGAATTTTTTTCCTTTTGAATAGGTTTCTTTAGTGTTTATAAGAATATTTGGGGACTTCTCCTCATGAGTCAAATTGTTATATATTTTTTCTTCTATCAATTTTCAATATTTTACCTAACATCTAAATTTATATATGAAGCTTTTTATTAGTTGTGTTCTTGTGTTCTTGTTCGTTGCATCATTATTTATTCTCCTCATTTTGTACTGTGTAAAGGTAAGTCTTACCAGGATTTTGTTAACTTTTTAATCCTATACTGGATTATTGATTCTCTTTACTGTTTTTTTTTTGCTTCTTCTATTTCATTAATTTTTGTATTGATGATTCCTTCTCTTACTGGCTTTAGTCTGGATTTTTCTCTTGTGTCTTAAGACAGTGATTATTTAGCTTATTTAGTAGCTTCCAAGTCTCTGTGTCTTCTAAATCTTCATTATTATTTATTTTTTCTTTGACTTATTTTTCAAGTATAACAGCAATATTTGAGTTCCTTTTGTGTTGTTATTTCTGTCTGGTGTTACTTCCCAGGAGTACACTAGTTTATCAGTTCTCTTCCATTTTGCTTTTGCTTTTGCTATATATATGTGCAATTCCTGTAAAATTCCCATGTGTGTCTGAAAAGAATCTGTGGTTTCAGCAACGATCTTAAAGATCTTTTCCTCTTTTGTCTTACTTAGGTCTTCTCTGTTTTTTTTCTCCCCTGTGATAATTAATGACTAACATAGAAATTAGGATGTGTGTCTAATAAGCACAATTTAAA
Organism: Ondatra zibethicus; assembly: GCA_004026605.1. Lineage (NCBI taxonomy): Eukaryota > Metazoa > Chordata > Mammalia > Rodentia > Cricetidae > Ondatra > Ondatra zibethicus. The sequence goes on from PVIU01007416.1 coordinate 49,539, forward strand.
TTTAAAAAACATTTTTATCCTCTTCAAATAAACAACCCTAGAATGATTTAATTTCAAGTCAGTTCATGCTCCAAATAAAACATTATCATTATACCAAATTTTAGTTCTATCTTTATATTTAATACCCTAATTAGACCTTGGATATTTTCTAAAGTCAACAGTCTGATTCCTCATGTTTACCATCTTCCTTGCTCACCATTGCTGTCTGCACCGTGACCGCTCTTTCTGGTACTGTTTGTTTTATTCCTCAAGAAGAGATGAGTAGATGTTTCCTTAGTCAGCACTCTGGATGGATATGTTCCCTCAGGTTCCTGAGTTAGAAACTTGCCCTCCTCCTTGCGAAGGTGCTGGGAGGTATTAGGTTCCCAGGGGCTTGAACAGTGAGTGAAACCCTGTTGTTGCCTGAGGAACAGATTCATTATCACAGCTCCAGGCTCCTTATAAAAGGGCTACTTTGTTTTCCTTTTACTCGCTCACCGGTAGGGCTCCCCCATCTCCCTTCTGCTGGGGGGATGCAGCAAGCCCTTTACCAGATGAGGGCAACTTGACCTCGTACTTCTGGCCTCAAGGGCATGAGGAGTTTGGGCCACGGATTTCTGTTCATTAGAAGTTATTCAGACTAAGGTGCAAATTGTCTCCTACTAATGATAGTTTGACTGAATATTTTTTCCTTTGACATGGTAAAGAGCTGCATGCATCTGGCAGGAATCATCTTAATTCTTAGTAGCAGTATGTGGTTTGTGCACGCTTGAAATGCTGAGCAGCACAGTATATGGTTGGTGCACACTTGAGATGCTGAGCAGCACAGCGTATGGTTGGTGCACACTTGAGATGCTGAGCAGCACAGCGTATGGTTGGTGCACACTTGAGATGCTGAGCAGCACAGCATGTGGTTGGTGCACATTTGAGATGCTGAGCAGTGCAGTATGTGGTTGTTGCACACTTGAGATGCTGAACAGCGCAGCATGTGGTTGGTACACACTTGAGATGCTGATCAGCGCAGCATGTGGTTGGTGCACACTTGAGATGCTGAGCAGCAGCAGAGAGCAGAGCACATGAAGGTAAATAACCAGAACTCTCCAGCACGTGGCATTGCTAAGCTGTGGTGTTCAGGAGGCTGAACGTACTGAACGCTTTTCTAATTAAACGTTTTACATCTTAAGATGGATTCATCTGAATGAGCTACCATGTGAGCCAAAGATCGTCTGTATTCTATTTCCACCACACAAAACATACGAAGAGAGCATCAACCAGGAATCAACTCTCTCTGTTTTGTCTGTTTGATGTCTGAAAAGGTGGCCAACTGACTCCTGCTGAAAGGAAGTTCTGCTATATAGAATTTTACAATCTGAACGCTGTGTCAGAAGGACAAGCTCGACACTATTGTTGGGAATAACCCACAGGTCTAATAGTTTGGACCTTATGCTTGTAGGATACAGTATTTCATTTCTTTTATAACAATTCTTCTGAGTAAAGCTTCCTATTGACAACAGCTAAAACCCCGACTTTGCTAGTCCATACTTGGATCTTATCCTCTTCGGCCGATTCTGAAAGCGCTATTTCTGCACCTCACTACTGTAGACAGCAAGCACTAGGCTCCCCAGAGTCTGGCACGGGAGTCAGGCTGGTGTTCCCTTCTGTTCATCCCAGGCTCCCCTCAAGCCCCACCTCACATACTGTACATCTAGAACCTACAGAATAGAGGTCCTGAACCTGTCAGCAAATGGGTTGGATTTAGTCTAGCCTGGACTGCTGTCAGGTGGTAGCCGCCTTGGGCTGCAGTGAGAAACCTGGGTTGGATTCCAGGCTGCAAATAAACCCGTGGCCATCTGCACTGCCATTCATGGCTTGGGTATTCTTTATGAAAGGATGCACTGTGTGGGGAGCGGAAGGTCAGGAACTCTGAAAGGCAGCATTGCGGAGGATGTGACAAAGCCATTCGAGTCAAGGTACCACATGGCTGGGACTGCTAGGTGGCAGCAGGGATAGAAATTACCAGTTCAAGAAGAATTCTCATGAGCTTCGGTTTCAGTTAATTTTACAGACACCATGCGAACACCATACAAATGAAACAGGGCCAAATAACCTTATTGAGGTCCCAGAGTGAAGCAGTCACATTTGGGCATGAGCTGGAGAGATGTTGAGTTGGGAAAATAATCCTGGTCTTGACCATTTAAAGGAGGGATCCAGATCTAAATTAGTACTCTCTGCTTTCCATCTTTGGGAACTGGGGCAAGTTCCTTTCTATTTCTGAGCTCCAGTTTCCTTCCGTGAGCCTTAGAGGTGGCACATACAAAGGAACGGCACAGAAATTGCTGGCAGCCCACTGGTATCCGCTCTCCTCTCATCCTGCATTTGTGACATTATATGAGCAAACCGCCACTCGGATCCAAGCAGGCACTCTCCCAAATCCCACACCTATGCATGCATGAGTTTAGGTTAATAACATTTAACATGGGCCATGAATGACTTCCAGGAAAGCTTGTTACGGCTTCTTCCTTTAGTACATTTTACTGCTTAGGACTGGGATGAGACGGTGAGCTACCTTTCTATATTAGGAGGATAAAGACAAATTGGAGGGATTTGGGATGGAAAGTTGGAAGATGGAGTTCCTGGTGTTATCATGGAATCTCCATACTGGTCCTGGACTCTTTACCTCCAAATTCCTTCATGGAGAAAAATAATTTCTCATGGGTGTTAGCAATTATTCTGAGGGTTTGATCAAAGCCAAGATGGTCTTTATGCAATGAGCTAGACTTGATAATTGCTAAAATTTAAACTTGTAGCAACTACTTTTTGAACAAGGAATCCTACTCATGAGACCATATCCTATAAATGTAGGTGGCCACATTCATAAAGAGATGTAATAAAAATACATTTATTGTACTTTCATTCATGGTACCAAAGGATTGGCAAGAAACTCAGTGTTCAGCAGAAGAGAGCAGATCCTGTGCTACAAGCCAGCCATTATCCCATAGCTGTTTACTGTCTGAAGAGGCAAATTCCCAGTGCTGGACTACGTTACGTTTCCCAGCACACCTGCAACAGTTTCTCCTGTTTCATGGAATAGCCTGGGTATTTCCCCAGTCAAGAATGTGCTCTAGGTCTCTTCTTAAATCTGGGCAGCAAAAGTGATGCCGTGGAATTTCTAAGAACAAGGCAAGGTGGCTTCCTCCTTGTTCAGACCAGCCACACCCAGAGTGCAAGGTTCCCGTGCAAGAGGCTGCCAGGCTTTGAGGAAGAGGGGGGCCCTGTGCATGTCTTCCGCTGAGCACTCCCACTCTTTGAATCTGCCTGGTCCAGAGATGTGACCTGGGGTGGAAGCGCCTCCAGAAGGCTCTGACTTCCTGGCCTTCAAGTTCTTTGTGCTGAGAATCCAGAAAGGACAGAACACATGAAAGCTCCCTGCTGCGCTTTGTGAAGTTCTGAGCCACAGAATTAGTGATCACGGTGAAACAATTGTCACTGTATGGCACTAAGATAGGGGAGCTTGCCCTGTGCACATAGCAGGTTTTTAGAAAGATTCTTCACCGTGCACTTTTTCGCACCATCTCCAATTTCCTTTTACCACATTCATTATGCTTTACTATATCTTCAGGTACATGTAAAACAAGGAAAATTGTGAGGATGTGTCACTAGGAACAAGTAGGTCTCCAGCTCAGGCAAAATGTGCTAAAAGTCCAAAGAAGATAAATGCAATGTCAAAGCCTTCATAATTTTTAGAATCATATAACATATTAGCAACCTTACCAACCATAGCACATAAGATCACACTGCACGCTCTGTTACTATCTCCTTTTTCATGATGGATTAGTAATTAAGAAAGAAAACAGTGAGCTCAGTGCCCAGGATCTAAAAAGTGCACTATTTTAATCTAGATTGAGGTGTATACTGAAAAAACTTGCATTCTCCATCTCCAAACAGTAAGGCAGCCACAGCTACAACCATGTCTGGTCTGAGCAAGGTAAGCTTGGGGCAGTGAGGTAAGAACCAGAAGATTTAGTCGCCATCTCTCTTTTCCGAGCATCGCTGAAAAGCAGTGCACTTTTGGAGTTGATACACTGCCTGATAATGACAGTGGAAAGAAAATGTAACAGTCCTCTTTGTACAGTGAAGAAGCCACTGAAAAACATGTAGACATAACCAGTAACCCCAAGTAATATAGGAAAATAAGACAGAGAGTAACAGAGCAATTTATGTCCATTAGTGGCTGGACACATGTCTTTAATTCCAGCACTCAGGAGTCAGAGGCAGGTGGATCTCTGTGAGTTCACAGCTAGCCTGGAATACATAATAAGTTCCAGGCCAATCAAGGATGCATAGTGAGATTATATCTTAAAAAATAACAAATAAGTCCTTTAATGTGTTCTATAGCCTTCCTAAAAGCATTAGGGAGTTCATTTATTTAATTTATAAATGTTTTTTAGGTGGTGTTAAATAGGAAGAGGCAACCAGTTCTCTACAAAGACCATCCAGCAGTCACAAAGTAAATACAACACAGGATTTTCTATTTTTATAATTTCTAAACCAGCATGGAAGATGGTTCATAAACATCCTTCAGAATACAATGACCCTTTAGAGAGAACATTAGCATTCTGGAATTCTGTGTGAAACTGCTTTAGTATACTATATGACAAAAGAGTCTCAGTATGGGGCGACAGGAAGTCATTGCACAGGGGAAGAGGAGGCGGTGGAAGTAGCAGGGCTCCCTTCTTTCAAGGGACCAGCGGTTTATTATGTATTTAAAATCCTCCCTATATCAGAAAGTTAGTGAAAAGTGCTGAGAATAATTACTATTTTATACTGACAAGATATCGTCCACCAGCTCAGAGAGAACCTCACCCTACAAGTAAGAGAGCCAGAGAATACAGTGAAATGTGGGGCAGACTTCCGGTGAGCGCTCAGAAGCCCTCTCAGTCCCGGGTTTCTGGACCTGGGCCAAGGACAAACAGTAAGCCACAGAGAAGGATCGATGAAGACTTGCAGGTGAACTATTAGCCAGGAAGCCCCAAAGTTTCCCCAGCCTCCTGACCCTATGGACATAGCCAACAATTAACATAAAGTCCCTACATTGGACGGCTTTATCTTAGGCTTTCTCAATCGGACCTCAAGCCTCAGCAGAGGCCCTTAAACATTGTGGCACCTCATGAGTTTGTCCTCTTTGTCTCCTCCAGTTTCTTGGTACCTCCCTCCCCCAGCCATGCTGCTTCTCTGCCGATGGCAGGAGGACTAGTAATGAGGGCCTTTCTGGTCAGTGGTACTTCTCAGGTTCAAGTGTGTTCCGGACATGGCCTCTAAGGTTCAGACAACTCTTTGGGCCCTGAGTTGACTACAAACTTGAAGAAGGGCCTACCCAGAGTTCCTACCTTCTGCTCGTCCTGTCTTGGGCTTTGCTGATAGGCTAGCTACTCTCCCTGAAGCTGTCTTAGCAGCAAGTATACCTATCCACAGTCTGCCTCTCAACTAATGCTCCCCACGCCACCAGGCCACCTCCACACACATCTGGCTCCTGAGTGCTGACTCAAGTGAAGTTAGCCCACAGATATCTTCGTAGGCCCTGAGTAAATCCTGGTCCCTGTCTTTCAGTGGGCCCATCTCACAAGCTCATGCGCAGAGGCTGGTCACACCTGAATCCCCAGCATGATGGAGAGAATCCATGGCTCGGGTGCGGCTCCTCATTGCAATGAGCTCAAGGTAGAAATGGCAAGGTGCTGCACAGATGAGAGAGCCTGTCCAGAGAAGAAAGGGAAGAACTGCCCCTGCAGCACGTGTTCATCCGTGGCTGCCGTCTCGGCATTGCAGCACAGAAGAAAGGGCACGCCTTCCTACGCTGTTGGAGGACAGCTGTATGAAAGGAACCACACGGAGGCTGGCTTCATTCCACCCTCTTGCGTGTCACTTTCCGCTGTAGTATGTGGCTAAACAAAGATGGAGGCGCGCTGCAAGGGCCCTTTCCTGTGTCCCACGGAGCGCATGATTAAGTAGTTTGGGAAACCAACCTCTCACTCCACTCCCATATGTTGAACCTTGTACTTCTTTCCAATTCCTTGTTTTTATAAATATTGCCATGATGCACATGTGGTTCATAAAACTTTAGCTGCATCTCTTGTAATTTTTTTAGAAAAGAGACGAAACTATGAGATTAGCAGCAAAAGAACATTAAGGTAGCGATGTATTTACGTTACGAAACTCCGCCCACCACAAGAGTAACAGCTTATAGTACAAGGATGGCTCGAGCCTGATTCTACGTCTTCACCAACCTTGCATGATACCATCGTCTTAATTCTGCTAGTTACTCTTTAATGCACCATAAACAAGTCGGACTTCATTAACGCTAAGGACCTCTTTCTCTGAACCCACTGGCACCCTGCAATCGCTAGCATCTTGCGATCACTCGGTGGCAGGTGTGACTTGGTTATCTGTGCTGACAGGACCTGGTTGTTCATCCTGGTTTACTTTAGAGAAATACGATCTTTTAAAACTTTCCCATCAAAAGGCACTTTGAGAGCATTCAAAGAAAGAATTTGAGCCCCGGCTGTGACGTAGTCTAGTAACATCATGTCAGAGGCAGCATCGGTGACTTAGAAGAGAACTATGAAACCAAAACAGACCTGCGCCTAAGCAGAGGCAGAGAATACGGTCTTGTGTAAAACAGACCCTGGCTATGTATACCGGTGGTGATGATGTGAACCCAGACTCTACTGTGAAGTCTCATTCACTTCGTTTCTATTTTCATACGTTCACACGATATAAATAGCTATGTCTCAGTAACTCCAAACGAGCCCTTTCGATAAGCATTAAATAAATACTCTGTATGATAAGAAAGAATTGCATTACAGTTTAGATTGTAACTTTCTCTGTAATACACAAAAGAGCAGCATATTTTAGACTTAGTAAAATGCCTTATTTAAAACACCAGAAACGATTTTTAAATGCTATTTAATACCTGTAGCATGTTGTGCAGCTTTTACTTTTTATCTGCTTTTGGGTCTTGCCCTCCTCATAAGATGCTACTCTTTGAAGGATGATGATTGTGGCTACTGGGAACCAAGACGACAGCTTGGTTTGGTGTGACTCTCTGTGGCACTATTCATGGTAGCCATGTCTCAGGGTCCACAAGACAAAGCCAGCTCTTCAAACAAAATGCTTTAGAAAGAGTCTTGCTATATTGTTAACTTTCATTTGTCAAAGTTACCTTCCTTAAAAGAAAACCTGACAAAACTAAATATTTTACTAAACCACACACTGAGGTTCACCTTATTCAGCAGCCGCTGTGCATCCTCCTCACTGCAGAGATACAGCGGAGCACAGAATGGCGACTGCTCACTCGGAACTGAAAACCTAATGAGACCAGTTACCAGTCCCAAGGGAAAGTATTACTATACAATGGGGAAATTAGAAACAGATTAACTAAGTCATCAGAGTTAACATTGCCAGCAAGAGTTAACGTCACCAACCTCTGGATATGATGCTAAAGACACATGGATTTTGGTACACCAGCGCCAAGATGATGCTAAAGACACATGGATTTTGGTACACCAGCGCCAAGAAGATGCTAAAGACACATGATACACCAGCACCAAGAAGATGCTAAAGACACATGGTACACCAGCGCCAAGAAGATGCTAAAGACACATGGTACACCAGCGCCAAGAAGATGCTAAAGACACATGGTACACCAGCGCCAAGAAGATGCTAAAGACACATGGTACACCAACACCAAGAAGATGCTAAAGACACACAGGACACCAGCACCAAGAAGATGCTAAAGACACATGATACACCAGCACCAAGAAGATGCTAAAGACACATGGTACACCAGCGCCAAGAAGATGCTAAAGACACATGGTACACCAGCACCAAGAAGATGCTAAAGACACATGGTACAACAGTGCCAAGAAGATGCTAAAGACACACGGGACACCAGCGCTAAAAGGATACAGAAGAGTTGATCACAAAGAAACACTACAGAAATCAAATTGTGTGGAGACATATCAGTGACAAGAAAGACCAAAAAGATTGAAATTAAATATTAATTAAAATTAAATAGACTAAAACAAGAAAAACAATACAATAGAAGATCTTGAACCATGTCTTATTCAAAAAACAAAGACAGTGCAGGTCTGGCACTAAGGCATATGATCTGTTCTTGAACTGAATTTTTGTGCAGGGGGATCGACAGGGTCTAATTTCATTCTTCCTCATGTGCAGGGTGATCAACAGGGTCTAATTTCATTCTTCCTCATATACAGGGTGATCGACAGGGTCTAATTTCATTCTTCTTCATGTGGCTACTCAGTTTTCCCAGCACTATTTTTGTTGAAAAGGCTGTCTTTGATCAAATGTAAGATTTTGGAATTTTTATAAAAAGTCAGATGTCTGATTGCTGGCCAGGATTGTTCAAGATTTATAAAATCCCAAAACATTATAGGTTATTGCTATTGCCCTTGGTTGCCTCCCAAAGATGGAAGGTAAGTGTCTATTGCTGAAGACATTATGTACTTCAGACTGAAACTCAGAAAATACAAAGCCAAAGCATACAAATAAGTAGCTTTTTTATATACTGAACATGCTAAGAACAAAAATCAGGGAAAAATCCATTTATAATAAAATCATAAAGATAAAATACCTAGGAATAAATATAGCCAAGGAAATAAGATTTTAAGATACCAAAAAAATGATGAAGTCACCAGAAGATGGAAAGCCCTACTATGCTCATGAGTTAGCAGAATTAATGTTGAAAAAGGAAGAAGGAAAGAAAGAAAAGAAAAAAGATTACATATTGCAAAGGCTCATATATTTGAATGTGTGGTTCCCAGCTGGTGAAATATTTAGGGAAGATTAGGAGGTGTGTCATTTAGCGGGTAAGCGTCAAGGTTCAAATGCCCACTCCAGACTCAGTCTTACTCTCTTTGCCTCCATCTTGTGGATAAGATGAAAGCTCTCAGCTACTGCTCCACTGCCATGCCTGCCTGTCACCATGCTCTCTGCCATGATGATCATGGATTAACCCTCTGCTGTTGTAAGCAAGCCCCTAATCAAATACTTTCTTTCATGAGGTCATGGTTGTAATGATTTCAGCCACATAAGGCTGATACTTCCGGGTTCTAGAGCCATGCACGCGCAGACAAGCCCTCAGGCAGAAGTGTCTGAATGTTAAAGCCCCCCCCCCATGTGACCCACGTGTGCGCATGTGTGGTTACATCCACTATGACTCAGCTAAGCCCTTGCGTGCATGTGTGAGCCCATCATCTGTGTATGACATAGTCACACCAACCTCCTGTGTGCATGCGCTAGGCAGCTTTTAAAAAGCTGGACGCACCCTCTTTCTCACTCTCTCTGTACATGGATTCCCCAGGCCTGTACCCCCCCTCTAATAAACTCCTAAACAGGTTTGTTGCATGTTCTGTGTCTCCTTCTCACCTGTGCCAGGTAATTTCAATGGTGTCTCTTCACAGCAATAGAACAGTGACTAAAACAGTGTTCCACAAGCTTCTTTTAAAGGTTGTTATCATAGGCTCCAATTTTAGGATCTCCCTAAGGGTGTTAAGCTCTCAGACTCCCCTCACTGTGGGTACAGCCACGGACAGACAGATTGGCTGCATACTGACCAAATGTCTCCTAACCACTCCAAGACCTTAAAAAGCCCCATGGGGAAAGCAGGTAACCAATTTCCAAAGAAATGGTGATTTCCAGGCAAAGGGGATATCTCCAGGAACAAAGGGTGGTTTCATGGTTCCCGTCTCCCCTCCCAGTCTCCCATCCTCTTCTTGAAGGATGAGTCACACAGGCCTGAGCAAAGAAGCTCCAGGAATCGTGGCTATAGGAACAGTTGGTTACCTGAAAAGCCAGAGTAAAATCCCGGAGCAGCCAAGAATCCCAGCCAAGTGTTTCCAGATATCCAATAGGAGAGGGCAAGGTCCTGGTCACCTGTCAGAACAGCACCAGCAAGGACCTCTTGTCTAGATTTTAGGAAGCAGGAACAAATAACGATGCATTTCCAGGAGGTCCATAACAGCAGATACACCAGACCAGTGCAGAGGCCAGTCAGTCAGAAGTTCCCAGTGGCACCATGTTTGGCTAAGGGTCAACAAGCTGGGAGACCATTAAACTTACCACCAGCAGCAATGTACTAAAGAAGCCAGTGGGAGCCAAGGGCTATTTCAACTTATTTAAAAAGTGATTCAAAGCCATATAGGAAGAATAAAACCCACATCCCCCCCTCCCTAGATAGAGTCTAACACATAAGCCATTGTCAATTCTCAGTCACTGCTAGCTACGCAAGTGAACTCAGTGTGTGCTGAGCATATTGAATGAATGCTGAGTCCTGAGCTTTTATTTTGGCACCCGTTCTTTCTTAACAAAGAAAGAGAAATATCCAGGAGAGAGCGAGTGAGCTACTGGAATCTATTCCTCAGCTTACAGTTTCTCAGCTCCTCTCATGTTAAATGGAGCCTCCGTTCCCTGCAAGGCCGTCCGCTGAAAGTCTTTCCCACTCGGACTGCTGCTGCCGTCTGCTACCAAAAGAAAGGTCCAGTATACACTCTTCCTCATGGTGCCATTCCAATTGGCTGCCATGCTTCTTGACGTTGAAAGCATTCTTTTAAAGACTTTAATTTTAATATTGAATTGTGTGTATATGCACATATGGGAAGAGTGTGGGCTTGTATGTGTGAGCGCAGTTCCCATGAAGGCCAGGAAACGCACTGGGTCCCCAAGTGCTGGTGCTACAGCAGGTTGTAAGCAGACAGATGAGTGTGCCGGGAACTAAACCTGAGTCTTCCGCAAGAGCAGTATGTGCTTGTAGTCAATGGACCACCTCCCCAGCCTTGCTTCTCAATGTCAAGTGTGCAGTGCAGTGCACTCCTGCAGGACTGCAAGGGGTTGCAATTTTCAAGCCTCCTCCCCTTTGTTCTCTGTGGAGCCATTGCAATTTCAATCACCATGCAAATACTCAAACTCCAAGCGAGCACCAGCCTGGCCCATGTGTTAGTAATGTTCCCAGGCTATTGTATAAAGCAGTTATTAATATCACCCAGCCAGCAGGAACTGATTTGGAAGTGCAAGTCTTACAAACTCTCTTCATTTACATTGGCTTTTACTACAGAATGCCGGATGGCCACTCAGGATTCTGGTATCTCCAGGGACAATGCAGGGAAAGAAGGAAATGTCTTGGCCTTCCTCATGCTTGCTGAGGATGCGTTTTCCAGGCTCCTCTTTCAAAATGAGAATTAGAATAGAATAATAAACGGAGGAAAAAGCAGAGCCCCTAAGTCTAGTTCTCCGTGTGTCCACAGTCTGCTCACCTTCCTGCCGCCTCCTTCTTTAGGGTGGGCAGTGTGGCTGATCCTAAAAATCCCCTATCTTCATAAACTGATTGATATAGACGCCCTCAAGAGTATTTTAAAACATTGTACAGTCACATCAGTATTGAAAATACAGGAGTTGGTCGGTTAGAGATTCACTAAATCCAAATTCAACCCCCCGCCGTGTGTGCCTCTGTGTGTGTGTTTGTGTGTTTCCTCCTAAACCAAATGAAAACATGATGACAGATCTTCTTACCAAATCCTTTGTCTTCAGAGAGAAAAACTAAAATCCCAAATCTAATTTCCACAGTGACTATGCTGACTCTTTGAAACAACAGAGCACCGTTTGTCTTGCTGAACTGAGTACCATGATAAATAAACTGTGTTCAGTGTGGGTGTGGAAATGCTAATGAGCATAAAATTCTCCTCATGTACACTTTGGAATGCACACTTTCCCCTGACCAGACAAACAAAATAAGATACAAAGTTCCATAGAATTCCAACTTTGCTGCTTTTGAGGAGTTCTGATCCTAATTTTATCACCACAGAAGAGCTGGGGGGGGTGAATCCTAGAGGAGTCACAGAAAAGCTGGGGTGGGGGATCCTAGAGGAGCCACGGAAGAGCTGGGGGGAATCCTAGAGGAGCCATGGAAGAGCTGGGGACCCTTAGTTTTGGGGGGCTTTCATTGCACCCTAAAATGAAATAGATAAAACAAGATTGGTGGCAATCTATTAGAATTAGAACTTATTTATCCTTGTCCAGATATTTATTGAGCGTCTTCCTCCACGGTGCCTAACCTGAGGACAAAATGACAGTGTTAAGAGGCTGAGACCAGGGGGCTGATGCAGAAAGGCAAACAGTTAAAACAAGGCCATGGAATTGCAGGGGAGGACATGAAGGAGGTCTCAGTCCATACGTCAGTGCCTGCATGAAACTACCAGAAGGAAGACAAATCTGTGATGAGCCTTGGAGCATAGACAATGATGGGGGGGGGATCAGGATTCAGCAACGACCATTTGGTAGCTCAAAAGTTCAGAGGGCAGAGAGAGTCATGATACATTAGAAGGCAGTTCCATAGGATTGCACCAGGAGAGACCAGAAAAGAAGGATGGGCACAGAGAAAGCAGCGGAATCTCCATAGTGTAATGGGCCTTGTGCTCTGTGCCAAGTCATCCGGACCTTCAAACGTCTGTTGAAGGCTGGTGAACGATGTGGCCAGTTTCATCTAAAGAAGGCTTGCAGTGTAGACATAGGGTAGATGGACAGGAGGAAAAGTCGAGCAGAGCCGTCCACTGGAGACAAGGACAACAGCGACTTGAACTAAAGGAGTGACGGAGGGTAGGGGCATATGAAAAACTTCTAGATTAAAGGGAAAACCTGGAGTTTTAAAATGGAGAGAGATTCTGTAAAAAGGCAAGGTAAATGCACATCTAAGCATGCTGTATTCTACATGTTCTCAGAGCACAGCTCGCCCTGAACATGCTGGGGTACTGGCCTTCTAAAACAGAGGGGGGCAGCAGTGTTCTCACTCAGAGTTGATGTCTTCAGTAAATGGGTGAATATAAGGATGTCTCCACGTAGTTGTACATCTCCTAACTTGGTAAAATGGAGCCCATGAGTTCCAGTCCCTGCTCAGGTCCCTTTGCAATGTTTGAGCCTTGAGGCCTGCAGGGGCAGTTCCTGGCCCTCCCTATGAATTTATTCTGTTGAAAGTAAAGTGTGCATAGTACATGCCTTTAATCCCAGCACTTGGGAGGCAGAGGCAGGCAGATCTCTGTGAGTTTGAGGCCAGCCTGGTCTACAGAGTGAGTTCCAGGACAGCTAGGGCTGTTACACAGAGAAACCCTATCTTGAAAACCAAAAAAACAATGGTGCTGATGTGAAGAAGTGATACTAAATCAGCAGGTGACAAACATGTCACCAGGTTTCCAGGGCCCCTCCTGAGCAGCACAAAGAGATTAATGAACTAAACTCATATATGAAGAAGAGACTCCAAGTCTTGGCTGTGGATGCCGTGATGCAATTGGGACTCAAGAACACTAGAAATTCTAGCTACAATACGTTAGCCGTCATTATTAGTTTCAGCAAACACGTTCAAGAACTTAAAATATCAAAGGCGATGCTGGGAAAGCGAGCTCTTCCTCTAAGCCTCACGTTGTCGTGAGTGGCCTTATTTATACACACATGGTAGTTTCTGGGGTCGTGCAGAGTTAATAAAATGTGACAGAATGATTGCTTGTGCATTAGATGAAAATTACTAAATTAATCTGAGTCAAAAATGATCTAGAGCTTGACACCATGGTTATAAGTTTTCAGCCACTGAAACTGTTGTTGCTCATGGAATTACACCAAATGTTCAGAAGGGAACTATACTGCCAGACTGGAGGGGGACTCTTCTTGTGCTATGAACTGTTCTATTCAAGGTGGCAAAAGCAGCCATCTGGAAGGTGTGCGAAGCGTTTGATTGTGGGAAATGAGTGTAGGCGTTAAAATAATATTTCTAACTATGAACTCAGGGATGTCACCTTTTTCCAGTCGTAATATTTCAGGGTGGAAGCCGGCTGACCTGTCATTAATTCCAGGATGCTAACAATGAACCTTCATCAAAGAACAGTTGGTTTGTGAGGTAACCAAAGATGAAAGCACAATTTCTGAAGGAGTGTAGCAATCAAGGAGCACTATGCTATGTGTGTTAGTATGCAGGTAAGGATCTGCTGGGATTGAATCTAGCCCTTGTAAGACTTGAAAGCACAGATTAGCTGGGCAACCCATTTTTTAAAAAAAAAAGGCATACAAGATTCCAAATGTTGGACTGAATATCAGAATGACTACTTTTCTTTATTGTTAAAGCTTTTATGAGTATGGGTGTTTTGCCCGAATGTTTTATCTTTGTATTGTATGCAGTGCCAGAAGAGGGCATCAGATCCTCTGAAACTGGAGCTATAGAGAGTTGTGAGCCACCATGTAAATACCGTAAGTATTAGGAATTGAACCTAGGTCCTCTACAAGAGCAACAAGGGCTATTAACTGCTTAGACATCCCACCAGAACCCAAAAGTGACGCTATTACACAAAATATGTAAGGTATTTATTTCAACTAGAAAAATAAGTCTAGCATATTTTTTAAAAGGCAAGAAATGCTACAAAAATCCACAACACAGTATTTTACTAACTGGCTGCCTGACACACTGCTGTGAATCTGCTTTCTTGTGTTTTGTTTATGTAGTCTTGACTTTTTCACAACATTCACAGGACCTTTTTGGAAAGTGGGAATAGAAATATTATAAAGCCGGGAGGTAGTGGTGTACGCCAGCTCTCGGGAGGCAGAGACAGGTGGATCTCTGTGAGTTCAAGGCCAGCCTGGTCTACTGAGTTCCAGGATAGGCTCCAAAGTTGTAGAGGAACTCTGTCTTGAACAGAGAGAGAGAGAGAGAGAGAGAGAGAGAGAGAGAGAGAGAGAGAGATCATAATTTAGTTTTTTTCTATCATGGTTGGTTAAAGTTTGTACCTCATTAGCAATGTGGAAATTGTTGAATCAATTGACCATGTTGTGAGCTGAACTGTCAAGTCAGCTGATCAAGGCATCTGTCAAGCAGATGCCTTTCATCTGCCCTGAGGAATTAAACAAAGTTGACCTGCTCTTGCGTACTGCTATAGTCCTGTCTTCACTTCAATTCTGCTCTATCACATGCAATGTGCCTGTTGGAGGACACTTTCCTCCAAATTGAAAGTCTCCCCAGGAAGGAGGACAGCTAGCTCATCAGGCTCAGCGGTAAACAGAAGCTCATCAGAAGTCTGGGACAGTGGAAATTTGCAAGATTCTTGAAGGCCCTTCCCACTTCATAGAAGCAGGAAGTAGCCACTGGGGATGGGAGAACTGGCTGAGCTGCACAGGGGAGACCTCTCGCCTTCGAGCTGCCTGCACGCTATGCAGAGAGCTCCTGGAACACAACTTCTGTGAGCTGGGCTAGCCTTTCCCATGTTGCGGCTGCTCTGGGGTCATCCCTGCTCCTATAAGTAACCTCTCACCCATATGCCTGTTGGTAACCTCTGTAAAAACTCATTAGTTCTCCAAGTTAAACTGGTGCTATCATCCATGAGTTCCCTTTCTGGGATGAGGAAATGGGTGTGTTCTGTTTCTCAGGAAGAAAATCTCTCAGGCGTTACTCCCATAGATAAAAGCATGCATGCCTGATCTGTTTATAATGTTTAGTTATCTAGTATTTTTCTGGTAGAGATTTTGTTCTAAACAGGCATTAAGGAAAACTGGGCCATTCACTTAAACAGCTCGTGTCTGATGGAAGTGTCATCCAGAGACAAGGTTCAACTGCTTTTCTTGTCTCCTGACTCACTGATGGTACCAGCCACATGGACAAACGTTGGGGCCTTCATCTGGGTGCCAAATGGATCAAGAATAATAAAGTGAATCTGGAGGAACTGTGACCCACATTATCCCTTCAATCTCAAACTGCATGTATCCCCTTAGCTGGATCACAGATCTGCCCTTGTCTCTCCAATGTTACCCAAAAGAAGTGTGACACAATGCAGGGCAAGCTGGCCAAGCTGCCTTGGTCAAGGGCTGGTCAAATATTTCTTCTTGCAGATTTTGTCAACATGAAACCGAAGACACTGTGGAGTGTCCCCCGCAGGAAGACTGAAGCAGAGGCTTCATTGGCTTCACAGTCAATCAGCCTCTGGCCCCACATCAGCTCCGTGCATGTGGCTCTGAAAAATCTTCATTCATGGACCTTCAGTTTCCTTGTCAGGGGAGGCTGCTAAACTTCATAGGTTGTGGTCCCTGCATTCTGAGCGTGTTTATTCACGGAAAATGCCATCGTAATTCATGCACAGTAAGTGCTCACTAAACAACATTTCTCATTAAGTGAAATGTTTTCTAAAACACAGGGTACCATAGGACAGTTTAGAAAATAGTATTTTAAGAATAAAGTCACTGGAGGCTAGAAAGATGGCTCAGCAGTTAACTGAGACAGTAATCAGACACAACTATCAAACATTAATTAAAACTGATTCTCTAAGAACATCGCTGCCATGGATCACTGCATATGTTAAAAATAATAAAGCCATATTTTAAAAGTTATATTTGAGAGACTTGGCCTCTCTTAGTGTCTCAGCACATCTCAACTGGGAGGTGGGTGGCATGTTACTACAGTGTTGTAAGAGGGAGAAGGAGGTGACTTTTTAGGGGGCTGTAGCTCAGCTGGCAGAGCGTTGTGTGAGCAAAGCCCCCATGCTCCATCCCCAGTGTTGCATGAGCTAGGCATGGTGGCACACACCTTTCATCCCAGCACTGGGGAGGTGGAGGCAGGACTGTCAGAAGCTCAAGGTAATTCCCAGCTACATAGGGAGTTTGAGACTAGCCTGATCTACTTAAGACTATCCTCTTTTTTTTTAAGTCACTCTGCTATGCTTTTCTAGGGTGCCTGTAAAGAATTCCACTCTCAGAAATCAAGGTTTCAAAATATCTTCAATAGTAAGAGAAAACAAGGTGGAGGGCGAGCCCCAATGATGACAGCACTCACAGGAAACGGTCCCATTGCTAAAAGTCAGGAACACTACAGACCTTTGCAGACTATACACATCCTTCGCTTTGCCTCCAACGTCTAAATATTTTATAAGATATAAACAGAAACACTACACGAAATACCCGACTGAAAAAGTGTGTAAAGTTAGAGCCAAATTGAACACAGAGACGCCTATAGAAATGAGTATGCGATTTCTGAAAGTCATATATTAAAAGGCTGGAAGAGTCTCCAGACAGCAGGGGTCAGAATAAATGGAGAAGGGAGAAAGATTTTTCTGCCAGTAGCAAGCAGCAAGGATGCCAAATGTAGACGAGGCCTTTAAAAAGGCAAACAGAGCTCACTGTGAACTCAGTCTCTGCTAAGAGCCAATCAGATCAGCAATTGGATTTTATTAGCGATTAGACCCTGACACATGTAGAATTTGAACATTCCCATTTGAGCAGCTGAGGTCCTTCACATTGTCACTGTAACCGTGTGTCTCCCCTTAGAAAGAAACGAGTTGTCTCTCTGCTCTGGTTTTTGGCTTGCTGCATCAGCTCACTTCCTGGTAGCACTGTACGGGAGACAGAAGAATCGGATACCTTTCACCTGGAGAATCTCAGTATCACATGGTCTAAAGTAGTATTGTGAGGGATAGGGTAGAAACATACATAGAAACATCCTGGCACTTGATTTTTCATGAAGAAACCAGGTCTGGACTTTGCCAAGCAGACAGTTATGAGCTCACTGGTCTGAAATAATTCCTCATTGAGACTTTCCCTCAGGACAAGGCTAATGGGTTTACAGAATAATTTTTTTTAAGTCAGTAATTGGTCCCTATACTTGGGCATGGCAAAGTGCAAAGTTCTTTGTTACATTAATAGGTAAGTTAGGAAATAGAAATTGATAAACCAGGAAAAAACACACAATAAATATTCAATCCAAGGAGGTTGTTTTTAGTAATTATTCTTCATGTTTTCTGATATTGTTCCTAATTTTAGCTGTGAAATCAAAGCCTCAAATAATTGGAACTAATAGAATTTTTTTTTTTAAAAAAAAAGAGTCCAATACTATGTAATTGAGGTCCAAAAACTGTTCTAGGTAGCCCATAGCCGATATGAGAGACCTTTTTAATCATGAGGAAATGTGCTGTAATTTCACCTGAAGGAACAGGGACACTGAAAGGAGATTGTGTTCGCATGATGTCTGTGTGAACATGAAAAGCAGGCTCTAACACACCACTGCTGATTTTTATAGATTTTGCTACATGGCCAAAGAAAACAAAAGGAAGAGTAGCCATTGACTCACTGAAAACTCAGCTGCTACCTGCTGGATGGGGGACAATACAGTCCACACCCCTAGCCTGTGCTTTAGGGGAGGATATAGGTGCAGATCTGTGTGGGGTCTGAGCTCTGATGCCAGGGAAGGAGAAGGGTCACAGAGGGATGCCAGGGACGGAAGCCTGGAAAGGATGTTCGGAGTCCCAGGCAGATAAGGCAAACTTTACTCCCTGGTACCCAGCCAGTAAGCAGGCAGCTACCAGTAGATACGTAAGTGCAAGACAGCACACCACAGGCCTACAGACAGACAGACACAGGCAGGCTGGCAAAGGTAAAGGCCTTGACCTCAAGGCCTTATTTATGCCAACTCTATACAAAAGGGACATTCTGGCCAGAGCAGTTAGATAACAGATGACAGCATTGTTTACTTTTGTACTCCATCTGGTGTCTGCCAATTTTGTGCTAACTCAGATGACTTATAATGCCTTGGATGCCCAGTGTTAAGCCATCTCGGCCCTTGGATAACTGTAACAGTGACATATTGTTTAAACATAAACTGACCCTGATGGCCTTCCATCCCCCATAATCTGATGATGTACAGCCTGCACCTTATTTTTAGGCCCATTTCATGATTTTTAAAATGTTTCAATCGTTGTGGAAGTAGCATATTTGCTAAATTTTATTTCATGTTTTAAAACAAGGCACTCTGAGTTCTCATGAGTTCTGACTTCCAGATTCTGCCAGTGACAGATGGCAAAGCTCTCGGAGAATATTTCACTGTGAAGTTAGGATGCTGAGGATGTTAGAGAAGGAGATGACCGACTCTGCAAGCACTAGCAACAGACCAGTGTGCGCTCTCTCCACCGTCAGATGGGGAAGCTGGACGGTCAACGGCACAGCTGCAGCGGGTGATGGCTGAGCTTTTGGTGAATAAATTACTGCACTTCCCTCTGTCTTCTTTTGCCCTGTAGCAAAAATATGTAAGAAAACGAGCAGCAGATTGTAAAGACCTGACATCAAAGCATGGTATTGCGTTGTTGAGTGGAAGTTGGTGATTCTTCTGCTAATGAGTTTAACAAATGGGAAGAAGGCAAATGTGCCAGAGTCCAAGCTGTTCTTAGGTGAGCGGTCCTTGTCCGCTTGCCCTCAAGGAGCCCTCTCCACAACTTCCTTTGCCCTTCCTCCTACCATCTCCATAAGGCAGCTCCTTCTCATCACTCGGCTCCTTTCCAAAACTCCCTTCAGCTGGAGCTACAGAGAACTGAAATCTTCATGGGGATGTGGTGCAGACAGTGGTCTGTATTCTGTCAATTATATTTTAAATAAACGCTGATTGGTCAGTAGCCAGGCAGGAAGTATAGGTGGGACAACCAGACAGGAAGTAGAGGTGGGTCAATGAGAACAGGAGAATTCTGGGAAGGAGGAAGCCCATTCCTCTGCAACCGTTTCCCAACCACAGAAAAAGCAAGATGTGACTGCCTCACTGAAAAAGGTACCAAGCCATGTGGCTAACATAGAATAATGGGCTAATATAAGTTATAAGAGTTAATAAGAAGCCTGAGCTAATGGGCCAATCAGTTTATAGTTAATGTAGGCCTCTGTGTGATTTCTTTGGGACTTAACGACTGCAGGAACAGGGCAGGACAGAAACCTCAGTCAACAGGGATGGAAGACCTCATCCTAGGGGCTCCTTCACAAGCTGCAAGCTGATGGTGCCTGTTGGCTACAGGCCTTGATTCTCTCCGTGATGGCTTCCTTTGGGAACTACTTGAATGTCCTCACGACATGGAAAACTTTTTTTTCTCATGGAGGAAGCAACGATGAGATCACTCCTCTGTGAAGTCCCATGACCCAAAAGGGTGGGGATTACAGGAGTGAACTCTAGGACACAAGGATCATGGTGGCCCACACTGCAGAATAGTATTTTCAGAGAGCAGACCTTGGAGGTATAACAAGAAATATTCATGCAATAAACAGTCTTACATTCACTAATTAAATGACTTCAGTAAAATCATTGGTGCTTTCTACCTTCTGAGGAACTGAAAGAAATGCAAATTCTAGGACCAGGGAGATAGTTGAGCAGACAGAGCACATTGCAGGAAAGGGCGATAACTGGACTTCCATGTAAATGCAGGGTGGGTGTGCTGGCCTGCCTATAATGCCAGTCCTCTCCAGGGCAGAGATGAGAAAGTTCCAGTGCCAGCTGGCTAACTACACTAGTGACATCAGGAAGTTCCAAGTTTAGCTAGCGATCCTGCCTCAAAAAACCAAGTGGAGAACAGATAGAGGGAGACACTTCCATCTGACTTCCACGTACACACCACACACACACACACACACACTCAACTCACACATAAATGCTTGCATGCATGCATACTCTACATGTGAACATGCATATACACATGCATGAGAACTATATGCACACACAAAGAAATAGGAATGTCTTAGTGGCAGCGTATATGAAAAGAATTACTAAAATGACTACTGGTATTCCTTTTTTTTTTTACTTAACAGGTTGCTGGTTTTTTTTTCTCACTGTCTAGTTGGAGATGTGCAACACTCAAGTTTTTTTTTTGAAACATCAAAGTGGGATTAATGCCAGGTTCAAACTAAGCTTCCAGGAGTTTAAACAAGCATTTGGAAGCGTGTCCTTGGACAGAATCTGTAACCCATCTTTCTTTTGAGACAATGACATATGCAGTTCTTCTACCAAAAAAATGACCTCATTTGTTAACAGTTGATTATTCAGGGGTCTGGAAATGGTAGCGTGTGATTTTCCACCAAGTGTGAAATTAACTACAGACTGCAGCCATCAGTAACCTTTACCTTCCTGGGGATCAAAGAGCAAAGGAGATAAAAAGAATTTTTTTTTGAAGTTGCCAAAAACAAGAAATACCAGTCTGGTTTTTTAAAGGTCATAATCATTTTTCACAAGGTGAACGGAGCACACACCTTTTCCCCCAGCATTTCAAATAAAACAGAGAAGGGTCTACAATCACCACTACCCAAACCAATGATAAGGGTAAAATAAGCCAACGAAGGCCAACTTGGGAAAATGACTCATTGGAAACAAAGGAAAGGGTCAGAAAGGAAAGGGGAGCCACCTTTAGAGGTCAGTAAAGTGAGGAATGGCGTGTAAGAAATGAGAAATCCCGAAAGACTCAAGAGGATAATGGTTTCCGAAAGTTAAAATGCAGCTATGCACCCATTGGCTGCCATCAAAGCAGTCAAATGTCCCCCTCGGGAAAGTGTTTGCTCTGTAGCTCAAAACCACAGAATGCCAGCGCCATTCATTATCTGAAACCTGACAGGTGGCATACCGATCCAGAAAACATCGAATCTCCAACACTCTGTTACACGGAAGAGAGACATGGCTTCAAATATCCATATTACTTCAGAGCAGAAAGGGTTCTGTCCCCAGCCTGTTAAACTCTACTTGCTGTGAGATCAGAATTAAAAAAGAAAAAAAAATCACCAGGGCATTGTCTGCTTAATACCCTGCTCACACCCAGGGCATTGTCTGCTTAATACCCTGCTCACACCCAGGGCATTGTCTGCTTAACACCCTGCTCACACCCAGGCCCCAACATCAGTTACCAAGGCCTTCAAAAAACATCTTCCTTTTAAGACTCAAACATCTGGCACTGGCCTTAAGGACTGCAGGCAGACAGCTTACAGCTGGGGAATGTCAGCCAAGCAGTCAGGGGCAGAGGGTTGAGGAAGGCAGCCAAGGAACAGGGCTTTGTCAGGGTGCTTCTGACTAGCAGAAGTGGCTGTTGCTCAGGAAGGGAAGAGTTTGATTTTGGAGACTGAACCACAGGTAGGTAAATTGGGGTCACCAATGAGAATACCCTGAAAAAAGAAAACTCTTTGCAATCTTGATCTGACATTCTTGCAGGAGCTTCATGTTACAATGACCCTTCATGGCATTTATACTTTGGTCTCAGAAGACATCAGATATAGACGAGGTTTTAGCATCCCTGAAATAATGGTAGCTCAGCAAAGTAAAATCTTTCCATTGCTCACTAGCCTGTTGACACTGGACTTTGAACTGCCAGGTTCTCCTAACCTAGTGGTTCTCAGCCTTCTAACGCTGCGACCCTTTAATGCAGTTCTTCATGTTGTGGTGACCCCGAACCATAAAATTATTTTTGTTGCTACTGCATAACTGTAATTTTGCTATTGTTTTGAGTTGTGATGTAAATATCTGTTTTCCGATGGTTCTATGAAAGGATCGTTTGACCCTCCCAAAGGGGTCACAACTGCAGGTTGAAAACCATTGTTCTAATCCCTACAATGCATAAATCAGCTGCTTCCTCTCATAGTAGGCTGAGCAGAGCACGCTGGCCTGCAAAGCTAACCAGCAGTCTTCGCAAAGAATAAACTGTTTCCCATCACAACCACAAATGTCAAGCTCCTATTTACATCTTTCCCACAGTAAAAGAAGGAACGTTCTAGGGAACAGTTGTGTTCAGTTATTTTGTATGCAATAAAATTTTGCAGTCAAATGTAACAGAACACCTGCCTCATGTCCGCTCACAAAGCAAGAGTTTTACCCCTAGCGCTGACAGCAATGGCTTCCCCAATTGGCAGCAGGCTTGTCCCATAATATCCTCTGCATGCTGTTTCTTTTTGGTAGAGCCCTGACTTTTGCTGCCAGTGTTCATAAAAGCTGCATTTTCACTGGTTAAAGGGCTAAACACCCCCTTCCCAATGCAGATGTGAATGACCACTCATGGCATCAAGGATTCGCGATATGGATAACTCAAAACTATGGCAGAATTCAGATGGAAGCGAAAATAAAAGAGGCATGGTAGTGTGTGCCTTTAATTCCAGGACTTGGGAGACAGGCAGGCAGATCTCTATGAGTTCAAGGCCAGCCTGCTCTATACAGCAAGTTCCAAAGTCAGCTAAGGCCACATAATGAGACACTGTCTTAACAAAAACAAAACAAACAAAAAACCCTGAACAAATACAACAAAAAGGTGTGAAGAGTTCAATACATCATCTCAAGTAACAAGACAAGGTGGTGAGGTGTTTTCTGTTTAGCACCTATGATGCATGATTAATAAAAACTCAGAGAGAGAAATTGGAGTTCAACCTGAAGATACGAAAAGCAAAACAGCCAGCCACTGGCTCTTACATCTACCTCAGTCCAAAATGGCAATCCTGCCTCCAGGAATCTCAGAATGAGACTGTGTCTGAGAGTTGTTTCCTCCTGTCTTATATTCCTCTCTAGGGCTGGGATTAAAGGTGTGTACTACTACTGCCCGGTTTCTATGGCAAACTAGTGTGGCTGCTGGGATTAAAGGTGTGTGTCAGCCTGGTCTGTAAGGCTGGCCAGTGGGGCTGTTTTACTCTCTGATCTTCAGGCACATTTTATTTATTAAAATACTAATGAAATGTCACTACAGGTCTAGGAAATGGAACTACAGATATATAGGTGCTTGTAGCCTGCCAAGGCAAAGCATCCAGGAAATCTCAGAGCACAGAAGACATAAGGTGGAGATGGCAAGCACTCAGGAACTCTAATGTGACTAGTGCTGAGAGACCTTGGGTGGAATGTCGCAGGACACCTCTCACTTCCTGTCAGAGATGAAACGAAGATTAGGCCCCCCCCCCCCGCCCATGTAAGAGCCAGAGCATAGAGAAGGGCTGTGAAATGCCCTCTTCTGAGCCTGGCAGGGACACGGCTACCATGAACCCATAGGAACCTTGCATACTGGTACCAGGCACACAGAAGTGGGGCCCTCCTAATGATCAGTTATGTGTTGGGAGGGGACTCATGGAGCCCTACCACATACTGCTGAGCTATAGACAACAGATTCTGGGAGAAGGGGATCTGAGCACCCACTGGTGAGAGCACAGGGCTCTGACAGTTCCCAACTCAGGCTCACAGATGATTAAACCCTGGACGCTAAACAACGTCCAAGCTAGTAACTGGGGGAAAGGGATTTCCAAGGAAGAAGGGAGTCTCTGTGGGGAGGGCCAGGAGAAAAATAGGAGTGAGTGAAGGAAGAGGAACCAAAATACATAGTGTACACATAAAAAAAATTGTAAATGAACAAAATCGACCACTCCTACTAATAAAATAAATATTAGGCCCTATTGTTTAGTTGCACAGCTACTGGGAAGCGGGAGGGGGGGCAACTCAAGTCAAGGTGCAGCACCTGAGTGCCCTAAAGGACCTGCTGAGAAGCAGGCCTCAGTACATCCGTAGTAAAGACACCTGTGCACCATGGAGGAGCCGAGGGTTTCTTTCACTTTGATGAACCAAGTGGAAAATGGGGTTCGAGACCTCACAAAGTGTGTCCCAGCGGCCTGTGAGGGGACTGGCTGGTCCATGTTACCACAGGGACCTTGAGTCTCGCCTCTCGCAGAGCTGGGGAGGCACAGTGTACAGGTGTGAGTGGGGCTCCTCCTCTCCGATAAAACATTAGCAGTTCCTTTTCAGTTCAGCAGTGTTTGCACAGACCTCATGCAAAATCTGTTGAGATCCGAACTACAATCGAGAGAACTTAGCGGAACCTAATCTAGTCTTTGATGGGCAGAATATCCAGCCAGAAGTAGAGCTGTAACCTTCAGTCACCTGCTGGCATTGCTGCAATCTGACGCCTTAAAAAAAAAACAAATGAGGCTTCCATGTGGCTTTGATGCCTAGTCAAGGCTTTGAAGCTGTGTCAAGACCAGAGGACAAAGGCAGTACTGTTTATGCAAATCCAGAAACTCCAAAGCCATTAAAAGTCACATCAGCAATTCAATACGAAGAGATGATCAGAGGCCCTGCATCAGTATGAAACAGAAAACCCCAAAGCAAAGCTAGGCGCCTACCAACTCCCACAGTGGAAAGGGACCCTGGGCTGGCAGGAGCCTGGCTAAATGTGCTTAGAAGCCTCGCTGCATGCGGTTCCTCTAGCCAAGGGGCAGTCATCTGTGCTAAGGAAGTAAGTCCTAGGCTAAAGCTGCTCCTACACCTGGTGCACAGAACTCTTCAGAAGAAATTGTCAAATGTGCCTCTGCGAGGCTGGTTGTCATGTTGCCACATTCCCCCACAGGCCACTCATCTCCAGCACATTCCATCCAAAGGAGACAACAGCTGTCAGGAAGAGTCTCCCTAGCAGCAGACAGTGCAGTGGAATGCCATGTGCTCCTAACAGAATTCAACGTTTTGAGGCTACTCTCAAAATATTGAAACTTTGACTAAGGGTCCCTAAAGAATCAAGTCTGCATTTACGTATAATGAAAGTTCTAGGGTACGGTCATTCTCATCAAGGGGGGGATAATTTCAGATTTTAAAAGGGCCTCAAGAACATCTGGCCCAGAGGTTTTCAATCTTAACTGCACACTGAAATCTCCTGGGAGGTTTACAAAATGCGTCAATTGTCCTGGCTCTGCCCCATCAGCCCTGGCCTGGGTCTCTCCTTCAGGCTTCATCCAAGGATTCTGATAATTATCCCCATTTGAGAACCACAATTCTAGGACATCTCTCTAATTCTACTGGACAGGAAATTGAGACCCACAAGGAATAATTTACTTATGCAAAGTGTTACACACAGCGATGCATCTCACTCCTTTCACAGGACAAGGAATTAAGAAATGGAATGCCCACGGCAGCGGAAGTGGGAAATGGACAGAGCTGCTTTGGCGGCAGAGAACCATGCACCCAGGTTAGCCTCATCCCTCAATGGTTACTGTTTTCTTGGTGGCACATATTCAGTTATAGAATGCAGCTCACATTCTTAAAGAGAAAAAAGATGGAAAATAAAAATAAATGCATACACTTAAGAATCTTTACTATGTTTTTTTTGAAAGCGTACAAGAAAACTGGGAGTGAAGTAGTAGAGCAGCCAAGTTATTATTGTCCCCTACAGGAAGCGGTTGTGCTTGCGACTATAATAATGCCACTATATTAACGCCTTACACTATGTCTTTGTGACAAACCCAGAGCATTCATTTGTATAGAATACAAGAACAAAAAGTACATGTTAAATTCATTATGAATGAGGACCCAGGCTTGAGAACTTTGCAATATCATATAATTATGTTGAACAGCCAACTATTAAAAAAGAGTCCAATTTTATTAGTCCTAGAAAAGAGGAGTTTTCAGTGGCATGAAAAAAATCAATAGAATATTAAGCTGGGCATAATGGCTTATGTCAGTGATCCTGGCACTGTGGAAGCTGAGGTGGGAAGATTACCATAAGTTCAAGGCCAGTGTGTGCCTACAGAGTTACAGGATGGCATAGGCTATCTACGGTGTGTGACTTTGTCTTTCAAAAAAAGGTATGTTTTCACAGAGGGAAAGGGGTAGGGAGGGGTTCACTGGGTAAGAGTGCTTTCTGCACGAGCATGAGGACTTGAGTTCTGATCCTCAGCACCCACATAAAGTCACTGTATGGCACATGCACTTGTAACCCTGATGTCAGGGGATGGAGACAGGCAGATCCCTGGGAATAACTGGTCTTCAATCTAACCTCCGGGGACAGTGAGAGGCCCTGTCTCAAAGGAGTAAGACAGAGAAAAATGTAGAAGAACACTGAACAGTATACATCTTCTTCGTCCTCTACATTACATGTGCTAGTACACACATGTAACATGAAGGGCCTGCTCGTCGGGGTTTCTGTCCTGCCCAGTTCCCACAGCCAGCAAGTCCCAAAGAAAGTCACACAGAGAGTCTACATTAGGTTATAAACTGATTGGCCCATTAGCTCAGGCTTCATATTAGCTCTTGTAACTTATATAGCCCATTATTTTTATCTATGTTAGCCTCATGGCTCAGTACCTTTCTCAGCGGGGCAGGTCACATCCTGCTTCTTCTGTGGTCTGGGGAGGAGTGCCGAGAGAGCTTCCTGCTTCCCAGAATTCTCCTATTCTCCTTGCTCCGCCTCTACTTCCTGTCTGGTTGTCCCACCTATACATCCTGGCTAATGGCCAATCAGCATTTATTTAAATCATGATTGACAGAATATGGACAATTCTCCCATACCACTTCCCCCTCTTTTTTTTTTTTAAACAAAGAAAAATATCCATAGTCCATTTTTTGGGAATGTGGGCATAGTATTCCAGGCTACTTCCAGCTGGTTGGGGGTGCTAATAATCTTATGGGGACCTAAAGAAAATTTAAGAGTTATGATCAAGTCCTGACTGGAGTATCCTGTGAGTCTTCATCATCTCAGGCAGCATCTTGAATCTGTTCTAGATGTAGAACTCAGACATCCGGGACATCTGTTCCTGCCGGAGATTTCTCAGGTGGTCTTCCTTGATCACACCTAATTTTTCTTAACTCAGAATGAATCCACAGCCTCTCATTTTCTGTAGAAACAAAAGCAAAATCTCTTCTCCAAAGTAACATATCTTTTGACTTCAATTTTGAAGTCAAGGTATTTTCAGAATACCTTCCTTGGGTTAATTCAGCAGCATTTATAAACAAAAGTCTTTTAGCAGATGTTGTTCCTTCCTCAGCATTCAAACAATTCAAAGAGAGAATAATAGCATACAGTATCAAGATTCTCTGTGTATTTTCCATCTTTATGTGGCTTTATTTTAACCTCTATTTCTTTTATTTTTACTTTTAACTTTTGGATTTTGGGTATAAGCTAACCAGGCGCCTGGAACGCAGCCCTCTTCTCCCTACTACAAATTGGCGCCTCAATGTGATGGACTAAATCCACTTAAAAACCTGAGAGGGCTTAAAAAGGAGAGAGAGTTTAACACATTTTTTTTGCTGTTTTCTGGGGCGTGCTCCAGAGAGATTTCCTGGCTCGGCAATAGCAACAGGAAAAAGCTGTGCCATTTTAAAACAAGGCTTCTTGGGCCCTGCCGCTGGTGCAAATGCCGGCTATGGAACATTTATGGGCCCAGATATTTATGTGCCCACTCGGGGTCGGGAACAAAGTAGTTAGATTTTCTAGATATATAGAGATATATTTTAGTTAGATAGGCATTTTCTGATGCCTGTGACTCAGCTCTTCCTGCCTGGGTAGGCAGCGAGATCAGGTCTACTAGAAAGTGGCGGTTTTGAAATACCAGCTTCTGGGCTGTGCCGCCATCGCTATCTCTGTCTGGCTCCTGCAGGAGACAGACCACTTGAATGGGGTTTCTGACTAAAGTGCTATGGCTTGCTTGATGGCACTGTGGACTGTTGTGTGCCTGGAACTCTGCGCAGCTCAGAGGCACAAGTGACTCAGAGGCACAAGCAGCTCTGCCATGCTAGCGGTGCACTGCACATGGCTCAGAGGCACAAGCGGCTCCACCATGCTGAACTGTGCTGACCTCAGGCAGAAACTGTCATAATTATCATAATAACAGCACAGTTAAAGTTTAGGCTGGGCAGGAAACAGGCAGTACCATATTTCTCCCACATGGTGCAATTTAAGTTTTTAAGAAGTGCTTAGCATTTTAAGAAATGCTCCTGGATAATAAAGAATTACAGATTCACAATAGGACAGATTCAGACATAAAAGACCTCTAAATGGGTCACAGCATTGGATGGCTGTACGTAGGCTTGGGAGAAAAAAGAAAAAGAGTATAGAGAGTCATGAAATAAAGTTAATGCTTAAAATAAAAGAGTAAAGTCTTTAAAGAGACAGAGTACAGATAGTAATAGATTAAAAAAATAAGCCATGTAAAAATGGGAAATTAACAGAATGTCTGGATTATGTATTTTATTGTGTTTTCTTTAAATTTTTTGACTGTAAAGGAGCTAACTACAGAGAGAATTTTCGTTGTATGGGCTGCCAAACAAAACCAATGTATATGTTCTAAAGGTATCATGACTTCCAAATTTGGGTCTAAGGATATGCTGCTTTGGAAAAGAGATTCTTCTTTTGTTTTCACAGAAGATGAGAACCTATGGATTGCTTCCAGAAAAATAATATGGTTTCATAGACCATGCCCTCCTGAAAGGTCACCAGGAACACCTTCAGAAAATTATTTCACTCAACTGGTGACTGAGATGAACCTGGCACACAGGATACACCATGACAGACCTGATTAACAGTGCCCCCATTCAGCAGGAAGAAGTTTGGAGAGAAAAAACTACGCCCATATTCCCAGATATTGTTTATAAATGTTCCTTTACATTTAAAGGGGGATATGATATAGATATGAATAATTTACATTGGTATAAACTTTGCCTTATTGATATAAATTTAAGGTCAATCTTGTTATATTTCTGCTCTTGATTAAGGTATTGTGATTGTGTAGTTCATTAAAAATGTAATGTATAATTAAGAAATATAGGTTAACAGATAGTCATCTATAATAGTTAAGTTTGTAGTCATGTTAGTTAGATTTTCTAGATATATAGAGATATATTTTAGTTAGATAGGCATTCTTCATATCTTTCAAAGACGACAGAATATGGCATTTAATGTTTTAATAACTTAGGGCTTTTCATGACAATGAGACACATCTGCTTCTGGCAGCACCAGAGGAAGATGGGCATCGAAGAGGTTCCTTATGGAGTTTCCTAGCCATTTGGGCAAGAAACTGCTCTTGCCTGGACTGCTTAAATGGACACAAAGAAACCTTAGAAAGAGGACTGTTGAACTTGCCTAAAGGTGAGATGATCCTTCGGGGTTCCTGATTCATGAAAGAGTCTACAAGACATTCTTCAGGACACAGAACAAAGTGACTGAACTGTCTTTGAATTCTCCTGCTTCATGGAAATAGACATAGTCTGCTGGATACTATGGGACTGTAGGCTGAAGATGGATGCCCCAAGGGTACAGAAAAACTTTGGGTGACTGTCCAGGCAGCGAGATGTCTTTGTCATTTCTAGAGTTTGGAAGTTGCTTACTTCTTGTTTACTTAGGTAATATTTTATCCTTCTGGAGACTTTGATGGAGTTGAATAATGGATAGTTATAGTAATAGTTTTTCATTGTTATGATAAAAGATAAAATAGATCTAAATATGGTAACTGTAGTTCTTGCTTGATAACTGTTTTATTATATGTAATTTTATTATGTTAAAGTGAAAGCCTTTCTTTTTTGTTTAAACAGAAAAAGGGGAAATGGTGTAGGAGGTCCTTCTGTATTTCTGTTGCTTTCATTGGTTAAATAAAGAGACTGCCTTGACCTTTTGATAGGGCAGCCCTTAAGTGGGCATAGTAGACAGAACGGAATGCTGGGGGAGAGAAGGCAGTGTGGCAGATGCTATGTTTCTTCGGCCTGAGATGGACACTGGTTAGACTCATACCAGTAAGCCACAACTCGTGGTGACACACAGATTATTAGAAATGGGTTAAACGAATATGTGAGAGTTAGTCAATAAGAGGCTAGAGCTAATAGGCCAGGTAGTATTTCAATGAATACAGTTTCTATGTAATTATTTTGGCGGCCAGAAGCTGGGCAGAAGGACCCAGCCCGCATGCCCTTTACTACACACACACACACACACACACACACACACACACACACACACCACCACCACCACCACCACCACCACCACCACCACCACCACCACAGAGAGAGAGAGACAGACAGGCAGAGACCAGGAGAC
Organism: Ondatra zibethicus; assembly: GCA_004026605.1. Taxonomy (NCBI): domain Eukaryota; kingdom Metazoa; phylum Chordata; class Mammalia; order Rodentia; family Cricetidae; genus Ondatra; species Ondatra zibethicus. The sequence continues at coordinate 80,150 of PVIU01007416.1, forward strand.
AGGGAAGGAGAAAGAGGAGGAGGGAAGGAGGAGGAAAAGAAGAAACAGAATAAGAAGAAAAACAGAAGAAATAGAAGAGGAAGAAGCAGAAGAAGAGGAAGAAACAGAAACAGAAGAGGAAGGAAGAAGAAGAGGAGGAGGAGGAGGAGGTAGCAGTTAAATGCAAGCAACAGGGAACCAAGATCAAGGAAAATGGGAACCAACATGGCTCAGGTGAACACTTTTTAGCTGGAAGCAATCATTAGTTTCATTTCCCTCTATTCTAAAGAAGTTCATCAAGAAATATCTTTCTTCTATAGAACTAAATGCTTAATGAATTTATTATGTAGGGTAAGCTGGAAAGGGGGCAGGAGGGAGTGCCTTTTTATATTGAGCTCTAGTGCAAGGAACTACATACAGAGGGTCAACCATCTGTAGTGCTATCTTTAAACAATACATATTTGAAAAAGTAAAACAGCCACCATTAGAGAAAGAATGCATGTTTATCATCATATTCATGTCCACAATAATCTCTAATTGTCCTTGTATTTGTATAGTCCCATGTAAGTCTCTTCCTTTCATTCATCTCTGATTTTATTTGCTATAATCAATAGAGTGTATAGACTCTATTTATTACTCTAGATAAGGGCTTGTTAGTTACATTAGGAAAAGAGCCTTTTTTATTATCTTTTGAATTTTTTTTAACCTTCCATTTATTCCTGCTCTGGTTTTCATTATTCCTTTTCTTATACAAACTTGGGGGCAGGTTTGCTCTTGTCTTCCTAGTTCATTGATATTCATCATTGTTAACCCGTTGGTTTAGATAGCCGTAGATTATCTTGCTAAAGTGAAAACCGAGCAATGGGAATATAGTGTGCTTAGTAGAGTTTGAAGTCAAGGGAAGCTGAGAAAGGCTAGAGGGGAGGGTGATAATTTCCTAAAATATTTTCAAGCCTTCATATTAGCTCCACAAAATCCACCCGAAACAAGCCACAGTCTGGCCGCCTGGGCGCCTTCCACAGAACCTGCATTTGCAGAGGGAGATCAGCCGTGCCGAGCTGCGTACAAGCTGGCTGTTCAATGGTGCAGCGATGACATGAAAATTCCTGATCCCACTTGGCATCAATTTTCCACTGTCTTGGCGGGTCTACACCATAATCACTGTGGTGTGTGCCACTTGGCCAAGATGATGAGGCTGGCTGGCCACCAAGAAACTAAAAAGCCTCCTATTAGCCCAGCAAGGCACTCTGTGTTGGGAATGCCAGGGCCCCAGATGTCTACAAACACAGTTTTTCACAGATATCCCAGGAATTTAATTTCTACTGTTAAGTGTCTACAAAATTCTTCATTTCTCAAGACCTTGAAAAGGAGCAGTTTCTCAGTGTAACTTTCAGTGAGAATACCAATCAATGTACATCTTAGAGCAATTTCTCACTGTAACTCAGTGAATACCAATCAATGTGCATCTTAGAGCAATTTCTCACTGTAACTCAGTGAATACCAATCAATGTGCATCTTAGAGCAATTTCTCACTGTAACTCAGTGAGTACCAATTGTTGATGCTCTAGTCTGTGTCACATCTGTCACCTATGAGAACAAGAAGTTTGCAATTGCCCTCTACCCCCCTCTCCAAAACATGGCCAGTCACTCTCAAAAGAGAGACTAGAAAGAGCCGTATTCTGTCATAAGAATCCTCTTGGCACCCTGGTGGTGGTGGCACATGCCTTTAATCTCAGCACTCAGGAGGCAAAGGCAGGCAGATCTCTTTGAGTTCGAGGCCAGCCTGGTCTACAGAGTGAGTTCCGGACAGCCAGGACTACACAGAAAAACTCTGTCTTGAAAAACCCAAAGCAAACAAAAACACCCCCCCAACACAAAACAAACCAACCAAACAAACAAAAAATCAAAAATCCTATGGACTATAAATGCATGCACTGTAGTCTAATTCATTATTAATATTTATTATCATCATCATCATCATCATCATCATTTAGTAGCTAGTAGTCAAATTGGGGAGATCTCAATTTAAGGAACCTTTCTCCAGCCTGGCATACACCTCTTGACTGACTTTAAAATAACTGAATCTGGAAGGAAATGAACTATTCTAACACAGACAACACATTGCTGAACCCAGATACTCATAAAAATTCTTTAGCAGAAGCCTTCCTGCAGGCTTGGCTTCCTGCCTCGTTCCTTATGCTTCTCATGCTTCTGACGTGTGTGTTCTAAGGTACTCTCAAACAGGAATCGGAGAGTACTGGAGGGAGAAAGTGATTTCTGCATTATGTGTATAGGCAAAATCTCAATGAGGCAAGAGGTAGTCATCAGCTTGCTGAATTTGCCAAACAGCTAAAATAATAATAACAATTATTGATTCAATGAAATGAACTTGTTACAAAGCCCTGAGTTTAGCCTTAGCAAACCCTCAGGGCCTTCTTAGTCAAAGTTCAAGTCTGAAAAACAAAATCTTTGCACATATGGTGTTCCTGAAGAAGAAAAGAAGTACTTTCTGGCCAAATCTAAAGTTTAATTCATGTGGCAGACTTAGTTAATGTCACCAACAGTAAATGTAGTTTTACGGGGCAGCACATTCCACTAAATTAACTAGAGCCATCCTGTGTAAATTCTGCATGGATTTCCAATTGTTACCTATAACAAGATTTAAAAAAAAAAGTTATAAACATTAACACAGCTCTCCTACTAGAAGAATGGAGATCAGGAGGGAAAGTAATATAATCCTGATTTATTTACCACTAGGTCACCAGCTGGCCACTTGCCAAGCCTTCCAGGGCTCAGCAGTTACTACTTGGGGCCTAGCCTGAGGAGGGAGTACCCACATACCAACAGAGGTCAGGTACACTAATTCAAAGACCCAGCAGGGACTTACTACAAACTCATACAATGTAGGGCTATTGGGGACTTGGCTGCCTGGACACAGTTCATGGACCAGCGCCTACGCAGCCTCAGTAACAGCTGTGGAGAAATGCAGACCTGGCCAGGCGAGTATTCATTACACAGGCTTATGCACTTGTGAAACATTCTAAACTTAGACTTTTATGATATATAGAATTTGGAGTTGCAAATTTATGTACAATTATAAAAAATTACAAAAGTACTTTTTAAGGATTGACTCCAAGGGCTGGAGAGATGGCTTAGTGGCTAAGAGCACTGGTTGCTCTTACAAAAGGCTTAGACTTGAGTCCCGGCACTCACATGGTGAGTCACAACCATATGTAACTTCAGTTCCAGGGGGACCCAATGCCCTCTGCTGGCCTCTAAGGACACCAGGAACACATTTGTAGTGCACAGACATCATGCAGGCAAAATACTCATACACATAGAATAGTAAAAAATTTTTAAATACTTTAAAAATGGTGATGGGGCAGATCTTCTAGAGGACGAAGAGTCAGACAAGAAAGCTGGGGCATGTAAATCTACAGAGTAACACCATGAAACCCTGGTTATGACACTGATTTGATTATGGCCACCGGAAAGGAAGGTGGTACTGTCAGCATTTAAAGGCCCCGATACAGAAAAATTGGTTTCAAAACATCATCCTTATGTAGGATACAGTCACCTTTTATATTTGGGTCAAAATATGCACATACGTTGACAGTTTCTAGGCAAATATGAAAACACTCTCATTGCTGTCCTCTGGCAGGTGGTGTAAAGTAGAAGAGAAATTTACATTTCATCGCATCCGACACACATTGACTGTTTTAGTAGGGGAGTCTTGCATTTTAACTTACAAAAGAAAAAAGTCCAAGGGAAAAGTTCTTGTTACATTATTCTTAAGTAAATATACAAGAGTTCTAAGGAATTCAACCTTTTATGATATTTTTATTTTAAGTTATGTGTATCTGTGGGGGGTTATGTGTATACACGTGTATAAACATTATGTGCACATGTATGTATATGCATATGTGCTTGCACATGAGTGTAGTGCCCTCGGAGACCAGTAGACTGTGTCAGATCCCCCAGAACTGGAGTTACAGATGGTTTTGAGCCTCCCAAAGTGAGTGCTGGGGGAATTGGATGTGGGTTCTCTGCAAGAGGAATACTTGCTCTTAACCAATGAGCCATTGCTCCAGCCCCAGATATAATTTTTAATCACAAATTTTGATATATTAACGTGAATGTAACTAAATTAACAAGCCACTCTTTGGGAGCAAAAATGTCAAAGCCATTAAATTTGTAGCTCTTGATGAATTATAGTTTGCTTTAAATACACACAGTGAAATCTCTTCGTAAGATGGTAACTGGAAAACAGTCTAACAAATACATTACAGGCTAACAGTTTTCTCTCTGACTTTACTGTGTAAGGTTATATATTGTGAAGAAATGTATAGAAACAACCTTTATTATCCCCTACTATCATGCCCATGAGAGCCCAATAATGGCCCTACTATACTGCTCTGCGGAGTGGAGACAGTGCCATATAGTGAAAAGACACAAGTGCACATTTACGTGTAGGGAGAGGGACCACAGCACAACCAACAGCATTCCTGGTTACAGAGCTTTCATTGTTTGTCTCCAGCCACAGGAGACAGCCGAGCAGGAGGATGTGAGAAGCACAAGCCTGTGACCCAAGAGGGGCAAGGAATGCAGAGGTGGAATCACTTGGATAAAGACCTGAAGACATATTTGTAACACCAACCTCTTCTTAGGGTAACTGGCATGCTTCCCAAACCAGGAGAGACACGCTATAATAGAAACAACCCTGAAACCAGCACTCAGAAATTCAAACTTGAAATTGATTATCTCATCATGTTATTCAATATATAACTTACTGCGGGGGGAATCCTTTACCTGCCCTGTGCTTTGAAGTCCAAATGCATGCAATTCAGTAACATAGAATAGGAATAATTTAGGGACCCTGTCAATTACTGCAGTTTGTCATCACTGGAGCAATGGGATTGGTGACATGCATTTGTTGCTTCAGTTTTTATTTGAAGGAGTGTGTAGTTCAGAAATCCAGTCACATTTTCAAAATTAGAGTTTGGGAGCAAGACTGACAGGTTTCTCCAAACATTGCAAAGAAAATTGAGTTTATGGGACAAGGAAATCTAAGACCACCCACTGAAGAAGCTGAAAGATGGATTGCTTTAACAATAGGGACCTAAAATGTAGCCACCATACATGTGCAAAGTTCGGTTTTAATTATTGCTGATAGTCACACTTGGGGAGATTTATTTTGGTTGCAGGCAGCAACTTGCATCCATATGCATGACACATGCCTTTTAGTATTATTTTGTTCCTGTGGACTTTTCTAAAACAGAGCTGAGCTCAGTAACTAGTCAGTGCCTGGGCTAATTGATGAAATGATCAGGACAGCGGAAGAGAACCACAGAGCTCCAGGTGTCGGTCAAGCAGAAGAGACAGTTCTCACTTAAAGGAAACACTGGTGCATTTATCTTCCCAAGCTGGGTCAACAGACAGAAGCGGGAAGGAGAACTAACGGGTCCTTTATTGTTCTAAGCAGACCGCATGTATTCTGTGTGCGTATCTGCCGCCTGGCTCCCATTCCGACTCACCATGTGCTGGCCTTGTGACCTTCAGCAAAGCATTACCATGCTCTGTGCCTCAGCTTTCCCATATGTGAAGTGAGGTGGTGAAATAAGCTCATGATGGCATAGAGAACTTAAGCCCCAGTCCGCCAAATTCTAACTTACATTCCAAATTATCATGTTGGAAAAAATTTTTAAAAAAAGAAGAGAAAGGAAGAGAAAACAAAATACTATTGGTGTAGGAGGTCCTTCTGTCAATGTGTTGCTTTCATTGGTTAATGAATAAAGAAACTGCCTTGGCCTAATAGGGCAGAACTTAGGCAGGTGGAGAAGACAGAACTGAATGCTGGGAGGAAGAAAGCAGAGTCACAGAGAAGCCATGGATCCTCCGCCTAAGACGGATGCTGGTTAGAATCTTGCCAGTAAGCCACAGCCACGTGGCAATACACAGATTAATAGAAATGGGTTAAATTAAGATGTAAGAATAAGCCAATAAGACACTAGAGCTAATGGGCCAAGCAGTGTTTTAATGAATACAATTTCTGTGTGGTTATATCGGGTGTAAGCTAGCCGGGCAGCCGGGACAAACAAGCAGGCCCTCCTCCTCCTCCAATTGGCACTTCAACATGGTCAACTAAATCCATGTAAAACCTGAGAGGGTTTGAAAAAGAAATTCTAGAAGAAAAAAATATAGAGAGAGTTTAACACAGCTTTTTGCTGTTTGCTGGCCGCGTGCCATAGCTCCTTTAAGAGAGATTTTTCTGACTCAGCAGCCACAGCAGGAAAAAAGTGGCAGTTTTAAAATGCTGGCTTTCTGGTCTATGCTGCTAGTGCGACCTCTGGCTCTTTGGGGGAGACCAAACATTTGGATGGGATTTGTGAGTAAAGGGCGACAGCTTGCTTGATGGCAACATGGAGTCACTGGAAGTGGGGCAGTGTGTGCTGCTCTCAGAGGCTCAAGCGGCTCCACCATGCTGGACTGGGCAGGACAAGCCTGAAGTACCTGTATTTGACCTAGGAATGTCGCAGCTTAGATTCTTAACCGCTTAGCATTTTAAAAGTGAAAAGCAAAAATGTCCCTGGACAGTAAAGAATTACAGATTCACAATAGGACAGATTCAGATATAAAAGACCTCTAAATGGGTCACAGTGTTGGATATATGTACATAGGCTTGGGAGAGAGAAGGAAAAGAGTATAGAGTCATAAAATAAAGTTAATGCTTTTTTTTTAAAAAAGGGTAATGTCTTTAAAGAGACAGAGTACAGATAATCATAGATTAAAGGAGTAAAGAAAAATAAGCCATGTAAAGATGGAAAATTCACAGAGAGTCTGGATTATGTATATTGTGTTTCCTATGAATTTTTTGACTGTGAAGGAACTAAGTACAGAGAGACATTTCATTGTATGGGCTGCTAAGCTAAACCAACATGTATATTTTAAAGGTATCTTGACTTCAGAATTTGGGTCTAAGGATATGGTGCTTTGGAAAAGAGGTTCTTCTTTTGTTTTCACAGAAGATGAGAACCTGTGGATTGCATCTAGACCAATATAGTTTCATGGACCAAAGCCTCCTGAAATGTTGCTGTGAACACCCTAAAAAATTACTTTGCCCAACTGGTGACTGAGATGAACCTAGCACACAGGATACACCATGAAAGACCTGATTAACAGTGCCCCATACAGCAGGAAGCAGTTTGGAGAGAAAAAAATCTATGCTCATATTCCCAAATATTGTCTATAAATGTTTGTTTACATTTAAAGGGGGATACGATATAGATATGAATTATTTGCATTGGTATGAATCTTAGTTTATTGATACAAATTTAAATTTAAGGTCAATTTTATTATATGTATATTTCTGCTCTTGAGTAAGGTATTGTGATTGTGTAGTTCATTTAAAAATGTAATGTATAATTAAGAAATACAGGTAATAGATAATCATCTATAATAGTCAAGATTGTAGTCATATTAGTTAGATTTTCTAGATGAATAGAGATATATTTCAGTTAGATAGTTATTCTTCAAATCTTTCAGAGACCTTCAAAATATGGCATTTAAAATGTTTTAAAAATTAGGACTTTTCATGATGGTGAGACACATCTGCTCCTGGCAGCATCAATTACTTCAAGAGGAAGATGAGCATCAAAGAGGCTTCTTAGCCATTTGGGCAAAAAACTGCTCTTGCCTGGACTGCTTCACTGGACATGCAGTACCTACAGAGAGATGACTGCTGAAGTTGCCTAAAGGTGAGATGGTCCTTCAGGGTTTCTGCTTCATGAAAGAGTCTATGAGACATTCTGCAGGATACAGAAGAAAATGACTGAAAACTGCCAATATAGGTGGAACTGTCTTTGAAATTTCCTGCTTTGTGGAAAAGTCTGCTGAATACTATGGGCCTGTAGGCTGAAGATGGATGCACCAACAGTACAGAAGAACTTTGGGTGACTGTCCAGGTAGTGAGATGTCTCTGTCAATTCTAGAGTTTTGGAAGTTGTTTATAATGCTCTTCCAGTTTACATAGGTAATATTATATCCTTCTGGAGTCTTTGATGGAGTTGAAGAATTAATAGTTATAGTTTTCCTTTGTTATGATAAAAGATAAAGTAGATATAAATATTGTAACTAATTCTTGCTAAAATTTTACTATGTTAAAGCCTTACATTTTAAACAGAAAAGGGGAAACGGTGTAGGAGGTCCTTCTGTCAATGTGTTGCTTTCATTGGTTAATGAATAAAGAAACTGCCTTGGCCTAATAGGGCAGAACTTAGGCAGGTGGAGAAGATAGAACTGAATGCTGGGAGGAAGAAAGCAGAGTCACAGAGAAGCCATGGATCCTCTGCCTGAGATGGACGCTGGTTATAATCTTGCCGGTAGGCCACAGCCACGTGGCAATACACAGATTAATAGAAATGGGTTAAATTAAGATGTAAGAATTAGCCAATAAGAAACTAGAGCTAATGGGCCAAGCAGTGTTTTAATGAATACAGTTTCTATGTGATTATTTCAGGTGTAAACTAGCCAGGTGGACAGGACAAACAAGTAGGCCCTCATCTTCCAACATACTATCAGGAAGGAGATTAAAGAACTATTTCTTCACCAACCCCACATGTGGCAGAAGGCTGATCTCCAAAATATACAAAGAACTCAAGAAATTGTTCATCAAAAGAACAAATAATCCAATAAAAATTTGGTACAGACCTAAAAAGAGAGCTCTCAACAGAGGAATCTAAAATGGCTGAAAGGCAATTAAGAAAATGCTCAACATCCTTAGCCATCAGACAAATGCAAATCAAAATAACTCTGAGATTCCATCTTATATCTGTAAGAATGACCCAGATCAAAAACACTGATGACAACTTATGCTGGAGAGGTTGTGGGGTAAAGGGAACACTTCTGCATTGCTGGTGGGAGTGCAAACTGGTACAGTCCCTTTCGATATCAGTATGGCGATTTCTCAGAAAACTAGGAAACAACTTTCCTCAAAACCCAGCAATAACACTTTTAGGTATATACCCCAAGGATGCTCAATCATACTACAAGGACATGTGCTAAACTATGTTCATAGCAGCATTGTTTGTTATAGCGAGAACCTGGAAATAACCTAAATGCAAAAAAATGGATAAGGAAAATGTGGTACATTTACCCAACGGAGTACTGCACAGCAGAAAAAAAATAATGGTTTCTTGAAATTTGCAGGCAAATGGATGGAGCTAGAAAACATCATATTGAGTGAGGTAACCCAGACCCTGAAAGACAATTATCATATGCACTCACCCCTAAGTGGCTTTTAGACATAAAGAAAAAAAAAACAGCCTACAATTCACAATCCCAGAGAACCTAGACAACAAAGAGGACTCTAAGAGAGACATACATAGATCTAATCTACATGGGAAGTAGAAAAAGACAAGATCTCCCATGGGAACCACGGGAGAGGGTAGAAAGGGAAGGGAGTGGAGAAAAATATATAGCTCAATTAAAAACAATTTTAAAAAACTAAATGCCATATTCTACAAAAAGATATTAGAAATTAGATAAAGAGGTTATTCAGAAAGATTGGAATATGATAACTCACTTATTAACCAATTTGTTATTTTGGTGTGTAAAAGTCAGACAGGTTGATTAAAAAAAGACCCAAACAAACAAACAAAAAGAGCCATATATTTTCACTGTAGGCTAAAGCTTGTCTTTGAAGGGATAATAGTGCATGCCAAGCTCCTGGCAAACTATGACATCATCTCCACCCTGATGCTAAAAACTATCGCTGATAGCACTTTTAAAAATACTTACATTAGTGTATCTAGTTGAGCATCTGCCAAAGTGCTCTTGCTTGGCCATTAGAATATGGAAGTAAATTCCATATAATCCCCAAACAATGCAGATAAAGAGGGCAAAGCATCAGCACTAGTTCCCCAGAACACGCAGACTCCCGTCACTGCATATTTATGTCAACAAAATCTCATCACTCAATTTAAAACCATAAAAAATGGTTCTCGGTTTAGTATAATACTTTGCACCACTCCACCAGATGAAATGCCTAAATTGTTCCACAATCACACAGCAGCTATTGCCCTGTGACTGCCTCCCCACAAGCATCATATAGGCTCTCCAAATGACAAACTGAAGGTCTTTTCTTAGATCAAGTATTTCTTCTTTCGAGTCAAATGTGCCCTTTCATTTTTCGCTGCTGATACATGGGCCTTACCGAAATCACAGCTCTGGAAAGTGGAAGGACATCAGCCTTTCCCTCTATTGCTACAGCCGCTTGTGCATGGCCACACTGAATTAAAGAGAAGGCATCGAAGCTCACTGCCTCACGTTCCAGAGTCTCACGGGCCCCGTGGCTCAGCACAGTACTACATGTTTTAGTGCATAGGAAATTCCTGTCTTGTTTCTTATCCAGGTTGTGATAATTAAAGAAAAGCAAGTAGTCTGTTGAGTTTTGAGATTACACAAGAGAATAAAAACAAATTCCCTTTTGCTGCTGTAAAGTGTATCTCTGAAATAAAACCTTTCCAATGTTCAGTCAACTCCCCAACCCCAAAATCTCGATGCTCATCAAAATAAATACATTTTCCAAAAGTAGAGGTTCTTACACCAGTTTGTTGGTTCCCATCTCATCTGTGTGTGAAGTACAAGTCAGGTCTAGAAAGCTGTGGAAGGGAATCATGTGGCAAAGAAGTCTTCATGTGGTCCACGGACCAGTCTCTCAATGACACAGTGTGCTAGGGGAAAATGTCTTAACCAGCGATGATCAAGGAAAGAAACCATATCCCATGTTCTTCCATCCATCATCATAGGATGAAGGAGAAGAGTGAGTCTGTCTGCACTGAGTTGCTGAAACGTGACTCAGTGAAAGCTAGCATCCCGGACTCTACTCAGTGATGCTTGCTTGAAGACTCTCAGTAGCTCACAGCTGCTTTTGAAGTTGATAGGCATAGCCTGGCACAGCAGGCATCCCATTTGGCATCTCAGATGCTGAGTATGCCTTGGGTTTAAGAGTCAGGAAGAAAGCAACTGGTAGAAGTTCCTGCAGTTACAACATCCCATTGTGTGATGTTTTGATTGCATTCTGACAATAAAACTTGCTTTGAATCAGAGGACAGAGCTAGGTGCTAGATGACCAAAGTTAACCATAGAGGTTTTTGAAGACTGAGGGCAGATAGAGAGACAGGAAGTAGGGCAGGGCCACGAGAGGATCTCAGTCCTTTTGGATAGAGGTCCCTAACTGCTTCTCCACTGCTTCTCTGATCATCCAGGTTCTTATCCCAATATTTGAGTTCCAATTTATTGATTGATAAATAATAATTAGATAAATGCATCAACATCCCACAGAAACATGGTTTAGGCTGTAACTTCGAACCTTCCCAGACAATACCCTTCTGGGACAGGTCCAAAAGCTGGCGTTTCCAGAGAGGCGCTGTGGTAGAATATGCATCTTGAGGACAGCAGTCATTATACTGGCCACCTGCTATAACCTGTCTGCATGGATGCTCTTGTGAATGTTCCTAGTATTTTGTCTCCCCGTTCCCCTCTTCTGGGAGACTTCCTTTCCAGAAGAATTCCTCTCGGAATTCCTGTTTATCCTTCAAAACTCAGTTCAAACCTACTACCAACTTCTCCAAAAGCCTTCAAGGCCACACATCACCCCAATCTGTTCAGAAATCCTTTCACGCCACCCTCCCCCACGACAGCTAAATACCGTACCAATCATGTTACTGCTCTACGAAAACAGTAGTGTTTGGGGAGCCACAAAGTGGAGCCACACTTTGTTCAATTTTACTCCAGATCTAATTGACTGAAGTACTTAATAGTTAGAAGAGAATACTTTAAAATTGACTTTTTAAACAGATTTATTTTTCGTTCATTTGTCCATGTCTCTGTGTATGTGAGCATCTGTAGACACCAGAAAGAGGCATTGGATCCCTCTGGAACTGGAGTTTCTGGTGGTTGCCAAAGGTTTTCCATGGTGCTAGGAACTGAACTCCAGTTTTGTCCTTTGCAAGAGTAG
>PVIU01007417.1:0-92004 GCA_004026605.1 Ondatra zibethicus
AAATAGTTAATGCTGAGAAAATAATAGCCCAGTCACCTGTATAAGGAAAGTATTATGCTCCCTTTATCCCTGTAAAACCAGAAATATGGTATATACTCAAGATGTTGGTAGACTAATCTCTGATCTAATTACAAAAGCCAAAGACTAAAGCAATGACTAAATTAATTATGTCCTTTACCTATCCCTAAGTAGGTAGCCATACATAAAAACAGCAAGGTGTTCAATATTTTCATATTTTAGTTTCAGCTTATAAATCATCAGATTTGATGATATTTTAAACTTACACTTGTTTAAAAATACTTTTTAAAAACAAGTAACTTTGTTCAGCACTCTCTGAAAAATAAATGCTTAAAAAAGGAAGTGCTTCTTGTCTTACCAAGTAGTATTAAGAATTTGCAAAAAGTTATCCAATATTCGTTAAAGCAAGGAGTTGGCTCAATTTTTCTGTCATTGGCTTGGCTTTGTATGTACTGATTAATGAGTACTGTTAATATTGTCTTTGAATCACTTAGATATTTTAGTAAATTTGTATAAGGATGAATATAACTGGATTAGACAGCTATGGGGGTTTCTGTTACATCCTGAGCAGACCTGCCTTCTGAGAGCAGATATAAAGAGAGCACAAACTGGGTTAATTTAAACTCAAACACAAGGTCAGCTGGCAGAAACTGAAGACCCCCATGACCTCTTGTTCAAATCCTGGAAGCTATAAATCCTACCAAACTACTCAGGGCTTTATTAAGCAAGTCCAACAAAAGATAATCGACATTGTAATTATTATTCACTTAGGGACTGAATAATAAGCCTGGTTTTTATTTGTCAAAACAACTGCCCTTAAGTCATTTGCAAAAGCAGTCTCACGAATAGTAGGCTGCTGTAGGTTACATAAGTAATTAAAGGAAAATCATAAAATCAGAACACTTAAGACTGCCAGAAATCTTAAAAGCGTCCGTTCAGCTTCTTGAAAGTCTAGGTTATAAAGGTAATGAAAACGAAAAAAAGCAAGGATAAAATCCACTCAGGTTTCACAATCTCTAGTATCTCATATTTATCAAAAAGTTCAGCCAAAGAAAGAAGGAAAATGTAAAAAGCCCACACCCCAAAACCACAAATTAAGTGGCCTTGATTTCCCTTGCAATGTGTGCAAGCACGAGATGTAGGATGTTCCTAAACCAAACATTTAGAATTCAGGTAACACTTCATGGAGTCCTTCTAAGTACTTAAAAAAATTAACAAATAACTGGAGGAAATTCCCCCTTAATTATTTTAAGATGTAGTTTTATTTCAATGTTCATTTAACAGATAAATCAATGTTACAATTGAATATTAAATTATTTTAAAACATTGTATTTTTGAAAGTATGATACACTCTTATTTGTAATTTCAGAGACAAAATAATTTTAAAATATCTTTTTGTTGAATTCTAACACTTTATACTTTGCTAGTGTTGCTGGTATCCATTTCTTTGTAAATAAAAATGATAGAGGTCTCATCAAATAACAATGGCCATTTATAAATATATTTGTTATATTGATAGAAAATAAAATTTAGGGTGATAATATATCTTTTGCAAATAGTCCTTTTAATATGTTAGTCACATTCTCTCTCTCTCTCTGTTTCTCTCTCCCTGTGCCTTAATTTTCAAAAGTCAGGAATTTTAACTTTGCTTTGTTAAGCATATGACAATAAGAGCAATGAACATATGAGCAATACCCAAGGTTACAAAGACTTTGCAGATTTATCTAATAGGATACATTCCATAAGCATACGCAAGACTGAAAGCCTGTCACACACATTGCTACGACATATTAAAGAGCACAGGGCTGCCATGGCAGACTGAGCAGCTGCAGCTTAGTCCGAGGTTTGATTTTGTTCTACAGTGAGTTGAATGAGGAAGCTTTCTCTGCGAAACTCACCAGTTTGGCATTTTGACCAAGACTCAAACCTTTGGCAAAACACACGTTCTGTTTCTAAGAAAAGAGGGTTCACAGAGCTCAAAAAACCTTGGACATCAAATACCTCTTACAAAACAACATTTTGATGATTTAAGTGTAGATGAATGAGAAACATATGGATTAAATTTCTCTTAAAATACTCATGGGTTTAAAAATTAAGGGTAAAAGTACTAGGCAAAAATATTTTTTCTAAAGTTTTCCAGACTCCAAAAGGTTTGAAAAATAGTTCAGCTTGGGGTTTGAACGAAGGCACAACTGGGTTCTTCAGTTTCTCTTGGTAGAACCAACCAACTGAACTCAGACTATATGAATTTCTACCCCGTTTTACAGAAAGGCCAGATGCAGCTTGACATGGTAGTATAATTGCCAACAATGAGGGTTTACCAATTACACAATCGTAATCCTTCGGTTTATATGTTAAATCATGAACCGTTCTGCTTGTACCTCTATCTTACAACAGTTGTTCAATTATTACAGGAAAGCAACAACAGTTTACAGAAATTCAGTCAAATCTTATGTCTTTCTATTTAAAAAAGAAAAGAAAAAAGAAAAGAAACAGAAGTACTGATTATATTAAAGAATTCCAAATGTGGAATGCAGACTACCTGTATCAGAAATAATACTTACATCGAGACTCATTTTTCCTAATTGCAAAGTTACTGTGCCACAAACACTGTCATTATTATGCCTTCTTGAGATGGTGAAAATCACCTTTCCAATATCTGAAACAATTACCATTAGATGTTTGCTTTCTGAGTGGCTAAATTGACTGCTACTCTGGTTCAGCTTTGCAAAAACAGACTTCAAAGCACTTTTTTGAAAGGCTTTTTGGGTTTTAAATGTTTCTCTATTCAATAGTCTCTCTTGTATGTATTTATTATTACTGTTAAAATACAAGTGAGGGAACATTGAAATAACTTCACATGACTGAGAAAGAGTTTGACATATTAGAGACCTCATCTTGGTAATATTAATCCACCTAAATTGATCCTCTCTCCTACGTCTCATGAATAATTCTGTCAGGGGAGTAAATGTTAAATCGAGGATACAATATCTTCACCTCCAGTTGCCTAATGGCTCCCTGTCTGTATCTGGTATCACCAGAACAAGCAGAAAGTTTATCTATGTAAGATGATACTATGAAAGAAAAATAAGCGAGGAACCGGAATCAGATAAAATATTCACGCTGCCAGATACAAAGAAATGTAATGACAAGGAAAAAAAAGACTTTTATGCTTGCAGTTATTGACAGCATTTATTTTAGGAATAAAAGCTTTGCATGTGTCTGTCATTTTCCATGTTTATTCAACTTTTCATATTTTATAATTGTGAGAAAAAGTAAATTATGAAAATGTCTTCTTACAGTTCAAAATCAACAAGGATATCAATCATTTAACAACTCCAACTTTATACCACCTCAGACTTTTATTTTTGTGTTTACCAATGCACATACAAACACCATATGTAGGTATAGCACATGAGTCTATCTTTTGAAAAGCACACTAAAATTCACAATTTTGACCAAAAACTAATGTTTTGAGTGAATCCAACAGTAAATATTTTGTTGGCAATTACTTCTCATTTTAATGATTATAAAATAGCTTAGTAAATTTATTTGCCTATATCCCTAAATTCAGAAATATAGAATATTATAGAAAAAAATGATGATTATATAAATTGGTTTTCTAGCACATCCCTGCATGATCACCCAAAGATAGACTTTTAATACCTAATTGATCGTGATGGTGAATATCAATCAGGTACTTCTATGTGATTGACCCTGAGCTAAGCTTTTCCTAAGTCTATATGTTTTGCAAAATACCTGTGGAACACAGGTATTAATTTCCTACTTAACATTCCCAGGGCCAAAATCTAGAACAAGAGAAAACCAGGCTTTGAACCCAATACGGGTTCTTTCCAAGGACTGTGTTCTATACGTGGATCAAATAATGAGTTGAAATGTTTAACTATTTTAGGGCTTGATATCAAGTTACTTTAAAGAAAGTTAAATTTGAATGTAGTATAATAAGTGAACAGGGTTAATTAGTTTGACCAAAAAAGAAGGAGGCATAAGTTTAGCTTAATTTTTCCTTCTTTTTTTATGGCAAGGAGGCTAGATATTTCATACTTGTCTAATTCCAGATATGTTTCTTGCTCACTTTTTAAAAATCCATACTCCTGATTGATTTGTGAAAAGCAAAAGCAAGTTTAATTCATTTTCTCGTTTTGGCATTTGCCCTTTAATTTGAACTGGTATTTCTGCTTGATGGGACTGATGTACTTAAGAGACAGAAAAACAAACAACTTAGTGCTATTGAAGAATTCCATTCTAACAACTCTCCTTCCACGTGCTCCTAAAGTCCATTTTTTAATTTTTTTCTCAATTTTCACATTACTTTCTCAATATTTCACAAATAAGTGGGATTTCACTTCAATTCATCTTAAGTCAGTTTTCATACTGAAGGACAGTCCTTAAGCATGCATTTGTTCCTCGCTGTGCAGTGTTAACTCGGACATTTAATAGAACATTCTGTGTGAGCAGTTTGATCCTGCAAAGTGGCACCCTCTCAGCCCACTCCTCACACTTTGCTTTTGGCTTTTCCCTTTTTCCTGCTGAAGTTGCCAGGCCCTCTGTGTAATGCCTAAATGAACAAGAATAGCAAGTAGTTCAAGAGTCTCAAACTTTGTTGCTGTTTACCAGGGAATTCCAGCAACAAGAGAGCTCTAGAGTTTTTCTATTTATTTACTTGTTATTAGCATTAACTGGCTGGGCGGTGGTGGCGCGCGCCTTTAATCCCAGCAGATCTGGAGGCAGAGGCAGGCAGATCTCTGTGAGTTCGAGGCCAGCCTGGTCTACAAGAGCTAGTTCCAGGACAGGCTCCAAAGCTACAGAGAAACCCTGTCTCAACCACACACACAAAAAAGAGCATTAACTGGATGGCAGTTATTTTCGGACCTTCATTTGAAATACTTGTGCTCCTACTATAATAACATAATAATTTTGAGACCCTTATTCTACGATTATCAAAGATTACCATGTTTAGGTTCAATGAATTCCCTTGAATCAATAATGTAAATTATTTTTAAAAGAAACTAATGTGTTGAACTTTGCCAAATGTCTTTTTTTTCCCGATTCTATTGGGATAGCTTTTCTAGTGTGTTAAGATGGAGAACGGTACTGATGACATCAGAGATTTTCCAAAGTAGCAGGTGAGAGATAATCTTCAGGTGACCCCATGGCTGAGAAGTTCAGGAAACAAACACTGACTGAACTGGAAGAGAGAAAGAGCATCTGAAATCACTAATGAGAATGGATTGAAAAGTCCAGAGACACAGAAAGTCTAAAGAGTATTTTTAAAAAAATGAACAAACAGCAAAAACTCGGAGGAACCAGTTCACCTGGCTCTGTGGTAGAGGAACCAAGCTGGAAACTTCCTAAGGTTAGTAGTAAGTGGTCCTGCATTAAAAAGAGACTAACTTCAAGTCCCGTTTGGACATTTATTTTGAGAGCTACTTCTGCGGGAAATGTCAGCACTGGAGAGATCCACTTGGGCATGCTCCGTACCAGGGACTGGGTGACACAGGTGCCATTCTGTTAGCAGACACATGGCTTGAGACCAAATTACCTGGAGACCTGAGAAGAAGGGGCTCATGAGTCACATGACAAAAGATGCGCAGAGAAGGCCTTGTGGCAGTGTCCTTCACACTGAAGGAAGTCTTTGGAAATCCTGAATTCTTTGGTGAGGGGTGGCTTTAATTGCAGAGAATGAAAGCTCTGAGCCAGAGGAACACTAGGAACTAAAATTCCTTGTCTACTTACTGCTCTAAAAAAGATATTTTTCATTATTCATGAGAATTTCATATATATACAATGAAACATAATCATACCCACCTCTTCTTCAAATTCCTCCCAAGCAACCCCCAAACATGACCCTTCCCAACTTCATGTGCCTAGAACCCATTAAGTTCAGTTAGTGTTGCCCAAATGTGATGGACATGGTGACATCCGTTGGTGCGGAGGAAATATACTAGTGACTGCATATTTAAAAAAAGAATGATTCTTTTCTCCCCTAGAAGCTATCAGCTGTTCCTTATTAAGGGATGGGGATGGAGATCCCTTTCCTCCATCTATAACATGGCTACTTCTTTGTCTCTTGGTATTCTACAACTGGGAGGGAGGGACTTTTGTCTCTGGAACTCAGATCCTATGATTCCCCACATATTTAATAGAACCAAAAAGCACCAAGTCCAGTTCCGCAACAATAGTGAGCTCCACCTGTCTTCATCTTCTCCAGCACACTTAAGAGACAGCTCTTTCCTTAGACAGTGGCAACAGAAAGGAGTACAAACTGTCCAGTCCGTGGAATGAGTTAGAGCTGGCTTAGCCCACAAGCTAGAAAACTAGAGTAGAAAGTCAGAAATGTGCAAAATGTAGGGAGGCCCCGGTGCTGATTGCAGCACTGTGGACAGACTGACTCTTGACTACCCTTGGCTCATCACCAGGACAAAACAAGTCTCCAACTTGCTGACCACCCCTCCTACTTGGCAGGTTCCACGATTGCAGAGTAGAAAAAGAATGTGCTCAATACATTGGTTTTGTGCCCTTCTTCCCCTTTTCTCCATGTATTTTTCTTTTCCTTTTTATTATATTCTTACTTTTTAATTTTCAAAATTGACTTAAGATTTCTACACTTTATTTCTCTTGTTATGCTTATGTAATTTTGCTAACACATTTTTGTTATTGTTTAACTTTTAATCTTGTTATTTTCTCTCCCTCCTAAACTTCTTTTCTATCTTCACCTCATTTGTTCCTTATTTAGCCTAGATTATTACTGTTTTCCCATTAGTACTTCCTATCTTTATCTCATTCAATAGTTATTTTTTGTTTGTTTGTTTTTGTTTTTTCAAGACAGGGTTTCTCTGTAGCTTCAGCCTGACCTGACACTCACTCTATAGACCAGGTTGGTCTTGAACTCACAGAGATCTGCCTGCCTCTGCCTCCCAAGTGCTGTGATTAAGGATGTGCACTACCACTGCTCGGCTTTCAATAGTTATTTTTCTCCTAAATGATTTTTAACTTTGTAACTTACTTTGTATTATTTTTGTTATTGTCTTTTCTAAGGTCAATGCTGAATTATAGTTAAGAGTCAATTGATTTTTCTATATGTGTTTTGGTTCAGTCTTGTTCTCATGATGGTGGCTTATTTTCTCCTTCCCAGTGGTACTGGGCACTGAGCATTTCAGTCAAAACTGTTCACCCAGATTTCCAAGTAAAATCAGAGAGATACTCCCAGTCAACAAATGTGCACATTGCAACAGAGAAGGAGAGACATGAAACAGCAAGGCAATACAGCTCTTTCAAAAGGTCATAATTTCTCAGTACCAAATGCAAAGATAATGAAGTGGGTGAAGTACTGGCTCTGTAAAGAACCCAAAGGTTAGCTTGTAAAAAATCATAGACTTTGATGACAGAATCAGCAAGCAGACACATGAAGACAATCAGTTAGAGACCCAGAGAAGAAAGTAGTACAGAGGAGGAAGACAGGAAAATACATGCAAAAGACAATAAATAAAGTGAAAGTTTGAGGGACAACAATAAAATGCAAGCACTGGACATGGAAACCTAACCAAATCAAAAATAAAACAACACAGTAGAAAGCATCACTGGTGGTCTAAACCGAGGAAGAGAAAGAACAGCAGGGCAAAGTCAAGATCATACTACCTTCAGATATGACAACATGAATATGCATAAAAATACATGCTTCATCACAAATTTCAAAAACTCTTAGACATTATCAAGAGACCAAATGTAAGAATCAAATTATGAAAAGGAGTAAAAAAAAAATCCCTGTATGAATACAGACACATTGATTAATAGAAGAGTATAGAGCAATGGTTCTCAACTGTGGGTCCCTGACTTCTTTAGGGGTCAAATACAGGTGTCACATATCACATATTTTGCATATCAGATATTTACATTATTTACAACAGTAATGGAATTATAGTTATTATAGTTATGAAGTAGCAACATAAATAATTTTATGATTGGGGAGATCACCACAACATGAGGAACTGTCTTAAAGGGTTACAGCATTAGGAAAAGTTGGGAACCACTGAAATAGAGGATGCAGAAACAAATGCATTCAGCCACAGTCATGCAATTCTTGATGAAGTTATCAAAAACATGTTAGAGAAAAGGTAGCATCTTCAAATGGCACCCTGAAAATTGAATATCCTCATGTAGAATAATGAAACTACATCTCAATTTCCCATCTTGTAAAAATTTATTTAAAATTGGCCAAAAATTTTAATCTAAGACCTAAAAGTTTGAAATAGCTATGTAATATACAGGTAAAATAGTAAGATCACAAGCATTGGGAAGGATCATTATGAAAAGGATTCCCACAACTCAAGAAACAGTTGTAAGAACAGAATGAAATTTAAAACCCTTACACATCAAGAAATAATCAACAGAATGAAGAGACAGGAAAGAAAAAAATCTTGTCAAGATTAATATCTAGAATCTATAGAGAACTGCAAAAAACACTAACAAATTCATTCATTTGTACAATTTTTGATTAGATACTTATTAGTGTTTATTTTTGCAATGCTTTATAGATTCTAGATATTAATTGCAGTAAGACTAGGTACCTCGTGTTCTATTAAGGCTGGTAAAGGCAACCCAGCAGGAGGAGAGGGTTCCAAAATCAGGTAACAGAGTCAGAGACACCCCCTTCTCTCACTGTTAGGAGTCCCACAAGAAGAACAAGCTACACAACTGAAACATATGTGCAGAGGGACTAGGTCAGTCCCATGGAGGATCTCTGGTCGGTAGTACAGTTTCTGTGAGCCCCTATGATCCCAGGTTAGCTAATTCTGTGGGTTTTCTTGTGGTGTCCTTGACCCCTCTGGTTCCCATAGTTTTTTCTCCCCCTCTTTAACTCTTTCTCTGAGTTCTGTCTAATGTTTGGCTGTGGGTCCGCTGCGGGAGCTACTTCCGCTCCTTCAGCCAATAGCCTTTAAGATACCAGCCCACTGGGGAGTGGTCTCTTTTGTTTTAAAAAAGCAGCGGTAGCCTTGTGCTTCTGGCTTCCGGCTGTTAGACTTCATTCCTGATCGCACAGAGGGCTGTTGTCTGGGACGGTGATCTGTAAGTTTTTTCCTTTTAAATAAATAACCATTTTATTAATCATAATTCCAAACTGGTGTGGGATTGTTTTTTGACTTACACCTTCATCTGGCGCCCAACGTTTGGTTTTAACACCCCCCCCCCCGTTCGGCTGCCTGCTGCCAGCTTGGCTTGGCATGAGCCCTCCCTCAGCCGCCTCCCCACATGGATTTAAACTCCACACCTCCTGGGCTCCATGGGCCCAGACAGTCTCTACCTGCCTGGTTTGCTCTTTTCTGAGCAATTTTTAAATCCCCCTTGCAACGCAGTGCTTAAGAAGCACCATAGATTGGTATTTGTGAGTTATTGATTACAGACAATTACATTGGTATAGATTCTTGTATATTGATACAAAGTTAACTTATATTGAATATTGTATGCATGCATGCTTCTACCTCTGTTTAAAACATTTTTTATGTATTGATACATATATATATTTACCATATTGCATTTCTTCCTCTGATCAAGATACTTATACATTGTTTACATTCGGAGGTCATTGTCCTCATTTATTAAACAGTTGTTTATTGTTATTAAGTTAGATAGGTATTAAGAATTATAGATCAATAGTCATCTATGTTTGTCATACTTATAGTTAGACTAATCAGGTTCTTTAGATACATAGAGATTATATTCTGTATAGATACATAATCTTCAACCACTTCAAGGATCTGTGGAACATGGAATTTAAATAACATGGGGTTTTGTTGACATGAGACATAATTGCTCCTGGCAGCACCGATCTATTCCTGAGAGAATGTTGAGCACCAAAGACACTCCACTTGGAGCCTGTTTTCTTCTTGGCAAAAACTGGCCTTTGGGCAAAGAAATGCCCATGCCTCAACCACTGACAAGATATAGTATCGAGAAATGGATAAACAGGATTGTCAAATCAATGACACTAAGACCTATCTCCTCTGCATGTATTATCTTTTTGGGAACCTAGTCGATTTGGATGTATACCTTCCTAGGACAGGATGGAGGGGGGAGGGCCTTGGACTTCCCACAGGGCTGGGCACCATGCCCTCTTTTAAGGAAGCAGCAGGAGGGAGGGAGGGGGGAGCAGGAGGGGACTGGGAGAAGGGGAGGAAATGTAAATTCTTTTTTTTTTGAATGGAAAAAACTAAAAGAATATGTGGAAAAAAAATCTTGCCAAGACAGGGTAAGACAGTTTTGAAAAATTTCTTGCCTTTGAAAATGGTCTGTCAGTTATTCTAGGCCATAGCCAAAGTTTGTCGCTTCAACATTGCAAAATGAGACTTTGGGTGATTGCTCAGGTAGCTAATTGTCTCTGTCATATATTTCTCTCTTTGGAAGCTACTTGATTGTACTTCCTGCCTGCTCAAGTATTATCTCCCTTCTCAGGCCTTCGATAGGGTTGAAGATTAGATAATCATAGTTACCGTCCTCTTATGATCTAGCCAAGCCATCTCCAATACAAGACTTAGACCCCTTAGGATAGAATGTTTATTAAAACATTTAGCATATGTTCCTTGCTTAATATTGTTTATGCTGATTGTAATTCTAATCTTATACTTGATATCTGTTTTGTTTTCATAGAGTTCTTTAAGGGATTTATTCATTTCTTCTTTAGGTATTTGTACCATATTCATAAAAGCTATTTTAAGGTATTTGTCTTTTCCTTCAGCTATGTTACAATATTTGAGATCTACTGTGGTTGGTTGTTGGGCTCTAGTGGAGACATATTATCCTAGTTATTATTTACTGTGTTTTTACACTCATGTCTATGCATCTGTGTTTGGGATACTTGTAAGTCTAGATGCTGATATGTGTTTGTTCTTGCATTTGTTGAGTGGGTGTTTTGTTCCTTAGTTTCTGTTGTCCTCTCTGGTTCTTACAAGAGCATGGTGGCTGTGTGTTGCCTTGTAGGGAATTCTGCTGGGATCCTGCCACTTGTGACCACTGGGAATTCCAAGTAAAATATGTTTCTAGGTATTGGAAGCTGACACTTAGTAAGGGGGATGGGCTAGGAGAGTACAGTGAGGGGCATCCACAGGAGGCAGGTAAGCAGGGTATTCACCGGGATCTGCTTAGTTCCCTGGGTATTGGGACCGAGCATGTAGAGAGGCTAACAACAGATAGTCTGCTACAGAACTGGGGATTAGACTAAGGGGATTGGATATGGAGGGGACGATGTAGAGGGAAGCTCTGAAGGTCACCTATCTGCTTTGCTGGTTTACTTGCTTTTCAGGTGAACTTGGATGGTGGGTTTTCAGAGAATGCCTGCTAGAGCTGGGGTCTAGGATAGCAAGATGAGCACACAGGGAGTAAAGCTGAAGGAGAAGATATGTGCAATTTCCTGAAAGGTGGGGGGGGCCAGATCAGAGGAGGAGGCCACAGTAGGTGGTCTGCTATAGAGATGGGGGTGAGACTGGGGAATTGGATTTGGAGAAGAAAAGAAAGAGTTGGGTATCTGCAGTTAGCCTACCTTCTTGAGTGACTTATGTGTTCCCAGGGAATGCCTACTAGATTTGGGGACTGGGAGAATGGGATGAGTTGGGGGAAAGAAGGTTAAAGAGGAAGATCTGTGTAATGAGTTGGGGATGGGAGAAGAGAGATAGGATGCTACAGGAGGTAGTCTGTCACAGAGCTGGGCATGGGGTGAGACAGGGACGAACAGAGGGAAAGGTGAAGATCTGTAGTTAGACTGCGTGCTTCTCTGGCTGGACTGCAGATCTCAGGCCAAGTTTATCTCCTTTCTTTATTTTCAAATATATTACTATAGGTTTATTGATAGCACTGTCTTATTCTTAAATATTTAATGTTTATTGTTTTTACTCAATATTCATAAATATGTTGTTTTTGAAATATATTAACCAAGAGCTTATCTAATTAATAATTTAAAACACCAACTTTTGTTTTACTAAACTTGATACTTAAATCTCCTATTTGTCTTACCATCTACATGATTCTTTTTCCTGATTTGGGGATACTTTATTTTCTTTCAGTATATAACTCTACAGTTTATCATTTCTCATGTAATTTTGTCAAAGCAAAGCTATTTATCACTTTTAAAAATACAAAAAATAAGTGTGTAGACTGCTTTTTTTTGAAATTTGTTACAACCTTAGTTTCCAGTGTATAATGAAATATGGTCTTTGAGAATAATATATATTTTCTAATTGTTTGATACAGAGTTTTCTATATGCACTATGGATTAACCTTCTTGATTGTTTAGATTATATCTTTGTTGACTTTGTATTTAATATGATAATGATATTTAGTCATCAATTATTGAAATTAATTTCTTTGTTTCTCACTGTAATTCTGTCAAGTTTGTTTATAGATTCAGAATACGTCTTACTGTGTAGTATTTTCAATTATTTTAATTTCCAGATAACTGTTTTTTGAAAAGGTATCTGTGTATCTGTATCTCTAATTATGTTTTTTAGATAAAAATAGTATATCCTCCTTCATAATAATAGTATACAGTAAAGAATTAGGCCTTGTCCAAACCATTGTCCTTGGTTCCTGGAATGTAATCTCTAAACCCTTGATTTTATTATGAGAGTACTTTTGCTTTATATGTGAGTGCTGTGAGCAACACCTCATTCTTTATTCTAATGAGACAAACTTTGTTGCATTCACTTAACCATGTCCTGGAAGGAGCTGGGTTGTGGGTTTAATTTAAGGTATGGGCAATCAATCAATGAACCAGGCCTATGCAATGAAGCCTCCTCAGAGCCTCTGGACACTGAGGCTGTGATGAACTTCCTGTGTTTGTCACATATTAATGCTACAGGGTCACTTTTAGTTGGAACTGTATGTCTTTCCTGTGATAAACCTTAACTATTGGCATAATGATGAGGGTATAAATGCTTGGGGTAAGTTTGCATTTTTTTTTTAGCAACTTATGAAAACTGTGTGTGCTTTGGGAAACTCTTGAAACTTGTTGGTTTTTAGAAGACTTGAAGATTTGGCAGTCTAGATGACTGTGTCTTCATGTAATTTGGCTAATTTCTGCACTGCCTTGTTGTTATATTTTCTGGTTTTATTATTTTTATTTTATTATAAATTTGGTCCTTTTAAACTGTGTCTTCTTACCTTTACTGGTTTGCAATCTATATGCTTGATTTAAATTCCCACCTTTTAACCTCTATTCTTTCCATACAATTATTGAACTTACAAATTTTGCCAGTTATCCTTTAAAAAACAATAGGACTTCTACTGCAACAGGAATTTCTACTTTTTCACATTGATGTGGCTATTTTCTTTATTTGTTTAATTATTGTTCCATCAATTTTATTTTTATTTTAAAAGAACTTCTTTTTGTTGATTTGGTCTGTTTTATATTGTCTTCTGATATTATCTGTACCATTCTTTCCATTTTCCTTCCTTTAAGTTGATTTTCTGTTTTCTAGTTATTTTCTTTTTTTTTCTAGCTATTTTCTTAAGATGGTGGACTGTTAATTTGTGATTTTCTAAAGCTAATAACAACATATAATGCTGTAAGCACACCTCTAAAGGAGTACCTTATCACAGTCCATAAAATTCCATGTGTTGTATTTTAGTTAAACATTATTAATATTGTTAATTCTGCTTTGACTCACAAATTATTTAGGAGAAACTCATTTGTAAATTGCTGTCATTTATTTCTAATTTAATTATGCTGTGGTTTAAGATCATATTTTATAATTTTAATATATTTTAATTAACTTGAGAACTTTATACATGCATACAATATACTTTAGTAATACTCTCCCTTTGCTCCCTCTAAATCCTGCCAAATTCACCCCATATTCTCTCAACTTCATGTTCTCTCTGTCTTTGGCTTTGAGTTTTGTAAGCCACTGAGTCCAGTTTGTGCTGGCATAAACCCATGAGAGTGAGATCATCCATGGGAGCAACATTAACTTAACATGGACCACATCACTAGGGAAAACTGACTCTCCCATCCACAGCAGCCATCTACTGTCAGTATCTCCTTAGCTGGAGATGGAGGCTTGCGAACCCCTCCTTGCTCCATGCAGGGATGATGTGTGGTTGACCTGGTATAGGTCTTGTGTTGCTGTGAGCTCTTGAGTGTTATGGCTAGAAGTCACTATTTCCCAATACTGCCCTCCCAACATCTGGCTCTTACATTCTTCCAGTTTCTTCTTCCACTATAGATTACTGTATGTTCTTTTCCAGAGCTTTGTGGGAAGGAGTGTGATACAGATTTTCCATTGTTTAAGCACTCCAAACACACTTGTTTTCTGCACTTTAGCCAGTTCTAAGGCTACTAAGGTAGGTGGAAGGCCAGCTCTTAATGGAGTAGCATAGAACACGGGTGATTTGAAAGAAGAGAGGGAAGCAGGGAGGGACATGGGACAGTAGGGAAGAGAAGAGAGCAGGGAAGGGCTAACTAAAACTAAGGAGGATTGAATAGGACTAACAGAAACCTATTCTATAAACTTGTTAAATATATAAGTACACACACAGGGATTTAATTGGCAGTACGCTACATAGGTGATTTTGCTTCTCCAAGAAGCCATGGTTATTCAAACAAAACAAAAACAGAAACAAGCAAACAAATAGCCCCAGTACCAGATTTGTGGGATACCTTAATCACAGGATATGAGGAATACAAGCTAGCAGTGATCAGGGAGCTTCCTTCCTGGTGATTATCTATCAAAGTATCAGAAAGTATTATACAGTACAGACTGTGGGTAATGAACAAGCACCCACCAACAATCTTACCCAACTGTACATTCTGTGTGGTACAGTAAAGTCTAGCCTGGTAAGATATGTCCATTGGAACAATAGTGCTAGGAATGCTATGGGAAATCCAACCACTTTCTGATGAGAGTCCACTTCATAGGAGGAAATATATGCCTGTACTGTAAATCAAACCAAAAATTTACGGTTGGGGAGTTCCTCCCCAAGGGTGATCCTGATATTATTATTTTGCTAAATGTACACTGTATCAAATATCTTCCCATTGTATATCTCTCTACTCGTAGGTTAGTGAAGCTCTCAATCTTTCTTATAGGAGCACCTCTGCACAGTGTATGAAAGTTATTTCAGAAACTCAGAACTGATAAAAGGTTTTTTTTTTAAGATCAATTAAGAATAAAGAGAATTTACTGTGCCTCTAATCCTTGCATTGCAT
Organism: Ondatra zibethicus; assembly: GCA_004026605.1. NCBI lineage: Eukaryota > Metazoa > Chordata > Mammalia > Rodentia > Cricetidae > Ondatra > Ondatra zibethicus. The sequence goes on from PVIU01007417.1 coordinate 15,236, forward strand.
TTTATTGAGCTCTGGATTTCTTATCCAGGATATTTTTTCTCCTCCATGTGTAACTCCTTTTAACATTTTAGGCATGGCATGTTTGTGACAATGAATTGCCTCAGTGTCTACATGTCTGAGAAAGTATCTGTTCTCTGACTTTGAAGGATAAATTTCAACAGATCTAGAACACTAGCTTTATAGTTTTAAGGTTTTCTATAAATATTTCAGTCTTCCATTCTTGCTTGCATGGCTCCCGATATGAAGTTTCTTGTTTCTTCCTCTTTCCTTTCCTCCTCTTTTTCAAGATACTACACCATTTTATTTTGTTTGAAGTTTTTCAGTTTGTTTTTCTTTTTACATTTATATGGGCTTCCTAGGACCACTGCAACAAATCACCATAAACTGGGTGAGTTAAAGAAACAGAAACGTATTTCCTCACAGTTATGGCAACCAGGAGTCCCAAATCAAGGAGTCAGCAAGACTGTATTTTGTGCAAAGGCTTTAGGGAGGCGTGTTCCCTTTGGTCTGCCAGCTTCTGGGGGCTGCTGGCAATCTGTGATCCTTTGGCTTGTGTGTATGTTGCTCTAATTTCTGCTTCTCTGCTCATTTTCCTTTTCCCCCTCTGTGTCTGTTCTCAAATCAGCTCTTTTCTTATCAGGAAAAGATTTAGGGGCTACCCTAAGTCCAAGATGATCTCAGCCTGTGATCCTTAATTTAATTACTCATACAAAGACAAGTTCCAGGAGTTCGAATTTGGATATCTTTCGAGTGGCCACTATTCAATTCACAAGCATTCCGATTTGGGACATTTCTTTTGGTATTTCTCTACGATTACAGATACTTTCTTCTGACTGTGTTCAGTCCACTGCTGGACCATCAAAAGCATTCTTTCTTTCTTTAGTTTGCTTTCCAGTGCTTTGTTTGAATTTTAAATGAAGTTTTTATCTTTCTGATTATATTACCATTTCTTATTGTGTATTGTCTACTTGTACCATTTTCCCTTAACATATTAGCTTATTATCCAGCATATTAATCATTTTAAACTCCCTGAGAACTTAAAATCTGTGTCATCTGAGGCCAGTTCCAATTTGCCTTGTACGCTCACACTGTGTTTTTTGTTTCTTGCCTTTCAACACACCTTATGGATTTATCTTTTTGAAAGTCAGGCATGATGTCCCAGGCAATTAGAAAGGTATGTGGGCCTTTAGTGTGGGGTTTTATTTTAATCTGGCTACAAAATAGGCCATCTTTAAAACTTACTGTAGCTGTATGAACCAAACGTTGCAAGTACTCTCATGTTTTCACTGTTCACAATACTGTCTTTGGGTTTCCTTGAGTATTCCTTGTGCCTGAGTCTACATTTCTTAGTTCTTTCACCTATAATCTGTTTCCTTGGAGCCCTGTTGCTGTGGGTACAGTGAGAAGTGAAGTAGGAAATGTATAACTTTATGATTTTTTCCTATGGCTTAGGGTATGCTCTGTGAGCTCAGTTTTGTCCCCGGACTCTCTTCAGGGACCACAGGGAAACTAGAGAAGGTAGAGTTGGAGAATCGCCTTCCCTCTAGGTGATGTATACATTGGTAAAATCACTCCCTGGTAAGTAAGACTTGATGAAAGAGCAGAGTCTTAGCATATTTCACCATGATCACGCTATCCTCTGGTCACAGCTGGGTCTCCAAACGCATTTTCATGTCACCAAGTGAGAAACTGATGGGTAAAACTCAAACTCAAGATCCCTTCCCCAAAGGCTGGGTTTCTTGAATTTCCCACTCTCAAACTGTTGAGCATCTCGTTTTCAGAAAAGCATCACCACCGCTGTTTAACTGTCCATGCCTGCTGTGGCTTTTCTTTTTAGATGAACGGACCTTGGATTGGGCTCCATAGATTTTTCTCTTCAGTTTGGAGTTGGTAATCTTCCTGTATAACATTTATCTGAAGCTAGGAAGCTTTGACACTTCTCACTGTTCAGTGTTTTCCTTGCTGTAAGGACATTGGTGAAGTATTATTTTATGTAGACTGTTTATGTTGCCTTTTGTTGCACACCATTCTGAGTCCCCTAACGTATATGTTACTTTCCTTCTTTCTCAGAATTCCCCTCAGATGGAGAACTTCTGATATTCCTCCGCAGTAGTTGCCTCATACTTCCTTGAGCAATTGAAACAGGAAGTCCAATATTGTTCGTTTAAAAATATGGGCATTCATTGAATGGTTTTGCTATGAGACCCTGTGTTTATTGTGAGAGAATGCCTTCCTGCTGTTAGAGTTTATTCTAATTGCCAATAAGGGTTGATCAGGTCATTGGCTGGCAATGCCTTGGGAGTTTTCCATTACACTGCTATTTTTCTCCATGTTCCAATTAGTGTGAGAAATCTCAAGATGGATGCAGAGCTTCAGAGTTGTTGTCTTGTTTGTTGTCCTCTGCCTCTTCATTTCTTGGCTCTGTTGTTTTATGCAGTCTTTTTGTTTATCAATCCATTTGACTTATTTAATTGTGGCTTTTGCAATATCCTTCTTCCCTCTGCAATATCTGTCAGATTTCATATACCTCCAGAGGCCTTCGGTTGCCTTCTTGTGTAGCGATTTAACTAGTAAATGGTGTTCCTGGCATTCTCATTTCATCTCAACCATCAGAAAACTTAGCCTGTTTAGACAATAGGAGGGATCTCTCAGACTTTTGTTTGTCTCGGGAAAGTTATTTGGGGAGCTGGAGAGATGCATGAGCAGTTTAAAGCACTTGCTCTTCTAGAGGACATGGGTTCAGTACCCAGCACATACATGGAGTCTCACAACCATTTGTAACACACCTTCTTCTGGCACCAAAGGATACTGCATGCATAGAGTCCACACACACACAAGCCGGCAAACCCTCATATGCATGAAATAAAAGCTTTAATTATCCGTATGCTATTCAGTGCCTGGCTTATAATGTGGACCAAAGAGTTTCTAATTCCCTTAGTCTGTTGTGCTCACGGAAATTTACCCTGCTCTTGGAACTGGGTTTGCTTTTCTCAGAATTGCAGCTCACTCATAGGCAGCGTCCGGTACTTGCTCGGCATCCTTGATTTCTTTGGTGTAGTAACTTCCAGGGATTCTCCCTATAGTAACTGGTTCCCGTCATGTATTGATGTAGAATCTTGCATTGTGGAGTTTTCTTGTTCCCTTTCAAGAGCTATGCGTTTGAACTATGTTTTGCCTCCACTGTAATCTTGGAGGGAAGACTTTCCTGACTTATTTATCCCCCACAATCAGAAGGGTTTTGCATCTACCGCATGGCGGGCGAATGGACAAAACACTTAATTTTCCTTTGGGCAGGGGAAATGGAAAGTGTCCCCCCCCCCCCCGCCACACACACAACTATGGCATTCCAAGGCTTTTACGCCTTAAGAGGGAGGTGGTCTTCGGATGTCTTATATACGTATGCTAATATGCTTTTTCTGTGGTCGGCTTTGTTTTCAGTTTTCTCCATTATCCAGTCATCTAGTTGAATCTAATGGAAGAACGTTTGCAAGTGAGTTCTTTAGCCCCACTGACATACTTATTTTAAAGAGACACACCGGTTGAAGTTAATTTTTAAATTGGTAGGTAATTTCTTTTTGTCACTCTGAAAGAAGAATTCCACCAAGCTTTAGCTGCTACTGTGCTGTGGATGAGGGAGCTGTCATTCTCGGCAATGAATACATTCTCCCTCTCCCTCTGTTGTTTAAAGTGTGCTGTCTCAATTCTCTGGCAGCGTATCTATTTCCTGTTTTACTGGCAAGTGTTTGGCGTGGACTTCATTCCTCCGTCCTTGCCTTGCATCACATTTTCTGTATCTTGCCTTTGGAATTCCTAACAGACACAGTTGGACCTTTCCACGGAGCCTTTTCATCACTAAATCTTAAAGTTCTACATTAAAGTCTTAATAGCTTCGCTAGATTTTTTTTCATAAATGCCATTTTTTTTTCCTTTCATGAATTTGTGTTCAACCGTGACTTACCTTTCGAACGTGACACCACGAGCCTGGTCTTTGAACATCATGTTTTTTCATTCCTTCATATTGTTCTTCCAAGGATTGAATAATGCACAGAAGTTAGGAAAGAGGATGCAAAGTTAATTGTCTTTCTAGTTTCACTTCTGTCATAGAACATTCATTTCTGGTGATGGATGAGTGCATAAAAATATATTTGATAGTGAAAGTATCTGGTGCGATGTTCCACAGCTTCAGAATGGCTATTCTAACCATATAGAAGTTCAAAGATATATAATTTTGGTGCATGAGGTTTATTTTCTTTGTGATTATTTTTATATAATAATTTAAGAAATTTTTCTTTAAGGCTGAATTTCAAACTTCCAATATTTTACTTGAATTTTTGTCTCTTTAATTATCAAAAATATGTACACGTACTATGTTCACATGATATAGTGTCCATTTTCAGTCTCTGAATAGCAATGCATGTATTATGTCCATCTTCTTGGGCTTCCATGGAAGCATAAGTATTAGCAGCTTGAGCAGCAGGCATTTGTCTTCTCACAGTTCTAGAGGCTAAACATCTAAGATCACAGTTCCAGATGGCCCAGGTCTCGTTCAGGCTCTTAAGTGGACTTCCAGGTGGTTGCCTTCACATTGTTTCTCTAGATTTTACTTAGAGATAGAGGCATCTCCACACAATCAGAGTTATCATTTCTTGTGCTGATAAGACCTGTGCTCACAGGTTATCATCTAAAATAAATTTCCTATTAAAGCATCAACTCCAGAGAACCAGCCTCTGGGGCTCAGACGGGGGCTTCAACATACGGATTTTAAGGAATATGATTAGGTCGTCAGCAAGTGTCCTTGACTTGTTTTCTTTTACCTTTTCTTACTTGCAGGGCTTGCCTTGAGAAAATTCATTCCAGCGACCTGTGCTGGAGTTAGGACCACCCTTAACTAGAATTCCTCCACTCTGTTCCAGGCAAAAGTCAGTTCTGTGCATGCCTGTTGTTCAGAGTTAACCATAGTCCTGAGATAAGCAAGGGAGACAAAGACACCAGAATCCGCAAGCGTTTGGGTCCAAACAGGTTTCCTACTGTGAGGCCCTCCTGTTAGCTCTGAAGGTCTCCCCTTCTAGGAAAAACAAAACAGGAGCATCAAATCATTTACATCATATTCTCTGTGAGATTTGCTCGTGCACATTTTTCAAAAAGTGTTCTGGATGTTCTGGATTTTCTCCCAGTGTGTTGAATTCTCAGTCCTTCTTATGAATTAAAACAGAAGATTTCATGACAATAAGCTTGTTCTTTAGAACCTTTGTGTCACAAAAGTTCTATTGAAGAATAGATAAATAACCATCAGGTGCTTATAAAATAGAAGTGAAGGGACTGGATAAATAGTACTTTTATCGTGCTTTCCTGAATGAAGTCTGGAATTACATGAGCTCAACATTATTTTTTAAAAAAATCTAAATAATGTTTTCTCTCTCTGGAATGTAAGCATAACATGTTTAGTCTGAGTTGTTCTTAAATTTTGTTCGTGATTTGCCATGCATGACTAAAAGGTAGAGAATCCAAAGTTATAAGGAAACAGAGACATGGCAGATTGCGTGAATCAGAGCTTACTCTCAACACCTTTACTGTGTAATGAACTGAAATTAACCAGGACTTTTTGGTGTTTCTGCATCGTCTTATGTACTTACATAGTTATAAGTGCAATTTCTCTGTTGCTCCTACATTTTATGCTTACAAAAGAATTTTAACAACAGGAGTAAATAATATTAGAAGTAAAATAATGGGATATGGGAGGATACAAAGTTTGAAACTATAGTATATAAATCTCGATTATATTTTAATCCAGCATTCCTCAATTTTTCTATAAAAAATACACATGTTATAGTAGATACCCATGCAAACCTTATTTGAATACAATAATTTTAAAGATTCCACCAAATTGGTTTGCTCTCTGCCAGTCTCTCTGCACATCTGTACACACAATCATTTATTAATGTGACACCATCTGAAAGTCAGTGGTCAAGGTTCTGATGGTCCACCTCTAAGTATAATGTGTATTTTCTAAGATGAGAGTATTCTCTTTAGAAAGTAAACAATTCCCAACTTTAAAAAAATAAACCCAGTCCATATGAAAATTTCTTCATTGCCCTTCACTGTTCTTTATTGATTTTTTTAAACCTTTATTTTCTGCTAAAGACCCCATTAATGAACACACATTATACTTGGCAATTTTATCTTTTTGATAAATTTTCCTTCCCTATGATGCTGTTTTGAACAGGTGCCCAGCTGAGGTTCTCTTGTAGGAGGTCAACCTTCACATCTTGTCTAATTTTTTTATGTCACTGTTATTTAACTGATTTCTCTACTTTTGGTGTTTTGAACAGGTGCCCAGCTGAGGTTCTCTTGTAGCAGGTCAACCTTCACATCTTGTCTAATTTTTTTATGTCACTGTTATTTAACTGATTTCTCTACTTTTGGTAATGGAGTTGAACAGTTTTGATTGGATTAGGGGTAAGTACTTTTGGTAGTGATGCATCATGAACAATTTTTATTTCATACTGCATAATATCACTTGGAAAAACACTAAGTTGTCTCACACTACAGATGCTAGATGGTCAAGTGGTTTAGAAGATATATTTTTCATCATTTGTAAGTGTTTCTGGGTGGTTTTACTTAGGATTTGAGTTTATTCTTTCCAAGTGATTTTTTTGGGGGAAATCTATAATCTATTAGGTAATTCTATAATCATGCTTTCATGATTCTTGTCTAAATAATAAACCAGTTTCTAATCCTGAATAGGAACAGAATCAAGCCTTATGTCCCCTAATAGATAAAACTAGAACATCTTTTTCTGGTCAATAGCATTTGATGCCTCCTTCTATTCCTAGCTTGGTTTCTTATACACTAAAGAGATGCAAAACACAACTTCTCCACTTAAGAACCTTGATTCTGTATTGGAAAAAACACTTCTTATCAGCAGTATTTGTATTCCTCTTGTTACTTCGTCCTTGAAAAGGGCAGTACTCTTGTGCCGAGTAAGTTTTCAGATTATAAAAGCCCATTTATGAAATTATCAAAACCGAAACATCTGATTGGGCAAGAAGTATGAACAGGAAGACTTTTCAAGTGCCTCTCAGGCTTCTGTCTTGTAAACTCAAGCTAAGTCATCTTGAAATGATTAGTTCTTTTAATAAAAAGTCATGACTATAAAAATGGAATTTCTTTTATTTTCATAAATTGAATCTAAATTATTTACACAAATGAGTTTTGATTTCTCTACCGTTTTGAACCTCTTCAACATTGAAACATTTTCATTATTTTGAAGATGAACTTTATTTTTGAAAAACAATTGGAATTTGTGAACTAGGCTTGGTGACTAAGAACTGTGAAATAAACAAAATAATAACCAATTTGGTAACAACAGAATATTTTTGCTGAAAGTACACAAAATATTGCGGTGGATAAAGGACCAATTATTGTGTCATGGTTTACAGCTATTTACAAATATCAAATGCTCACGATTTATATAGTTCTTGGTTTACTATCTATTTAGTATTCATATCAGACAAGCATTATATCTTCATTATGACTGCTGGAAAAGTGGAAAAAGTTTTGCTATATCTTGCCTCTGGAAATTAAATAGATCCCCCTCAGTTCTTCCTGCTGTCTGTTCCTGTTCATGTCACCGTTGTCTTGTTAATTCCATCACCCTTGCTCACAAACATCCTGTTTATGAACATGACCCATGGCTTAAGCACAAGTTGCATCCATCAGAGCATTGTATCATGTATTCCCAGGATCTAACATTTCACATTGTCTTTCTTCTGCCAGTGTGGATGGCAGATTTTTTCCCCTTTTGTGTAGTAGTCACTGATTCTGTAGTTATACATTTATCAAATATTTGTTACACACAGGACAATATGTGAAAGTGTGAAGATGGTGATGAGATCTTTCTAAACCTAAAGGAGTACAGGCTAATTATCAGGGCTTCCAAATAACAAACAATAATCTAATACAATGTGATAAAGTACAAATATATTCTAGTCCTCAGATAACTGCATGACTGTTGTTTGTCAATACTATTTTCTCTTTCCATTCTCAAATAAAATAAAGTTGATGCTGCATGGCTTCATCAACCCCTCTCCATCTTCTTCATCATCAGAGCAGGGTCTCTCACTTAAACCCAGAGCTCACTGATTGAGCTAGTTAAGCTAGCCAGCTTGCTCCTGGTTTTCCTCGATCTTCACCTCCAGGGCACTGGTATTACAAAGGGCTGCTATGCACACTTGACATTTCTATCGATGCTGAAAAGTCAGGCTCTCTGGTCCTCACACTCATGTGGCAAGTAATTTACCCATTCTCAATTCTTTATTTCTTTAGTTTGTTTAAAAATTAGTCATCTTGTACTACTTGACTACCTCAACTGATAACTACCTAACTTCTTAAAAAATCTAAACAACAGTTTCTCTCTCTGGAATATACACGTATCCTGTGTGGAAATGGGGTCATTTTCATTTTTCTCTGGTAACTCTGTGAGAACTAAGGATGTAGCTTTCCATGTGAGAATCCACTCACTGTAGGAAGTGTCAAAATATTCAGAAGTGAATAGAAATTTGTTTGATCTGAAAAGTGCAAAGAAACTATCCCTGAGCTCTTATTTTATTTGGGGATATGATTTGAGTTACAAGTCCTAAGGGAACTATTTGCTTCTTTGCTTAGTTTTTGTTTATTTTTCTTGTTTTGTTTTCTATTAGATTGTATTTTGATATTTTTTAACTTGTGGTTTGAGTAGATTCCATGAGATTACAAGATACATACACTTTTTTTTCCTTACTTTTTGGTAAAATGTCAAGCACACAATTAGAATATTAGAAACATTATTAGTTCTTAAAATGTGGACTCATTTTTTTTCACTGTGGCCTCTAAGCACGTGCTCTCAATTTTCTTTGGTATATGTTAAAATATGAATGATCTGCTGATAACTATTTGTTCCAAACCTACATGATTCCTGGATGTTTAAAAATTACCTAAGTCAAGAGACCCTGGGCCCCCACTGGGAGCAGCTGCCTCTACTTTGCCTGTTAGTCCTGTTTGTCTTTGTGTTTGTATCTGTCTGTCTATCTGTTCCAGAGTTTGTCTTCACTCCAGATCTAAGCCTTTTGAGGACACCAACAACCCAAGAGTCCCCTCCCTTAGCAGGCTATTTGCCCTTCCAAAGGTTATGCCTCCTACTCCTTAAGGCATGACAGCTGGGTATTCAGAACCAATGCTGCATCCTAGATCCGGAATGGCTCCAAAGCTTGCCCAGGTTCTTCCCTCTGCTTCTGTCTTCGTTGTTTTCTCCTCGCTAGGTCCCATGGTTCCAAGGACTCCTGCTCCCTTCACACCATGGCCAGAATTGCCTTTTGGCCTCAAATTCCTAGGGCGGGTTGATTAAATCTTGATTTATCAGAAGGTTGAATGAGTGGAAACATTCCTAGGATGGGAGACCTGTGGTAGATATGAACTATGCTCTGGGCCTGGACAGTAGGTGGGGTCAGGCTGTTGAAGACAGCAACAGTTGTGGTGGTTTGCACACTGCGCTGTGGTGCCCGCTGGCAGCTTCCTGTTCGCCTAGCAAACCCTGGGGACCAGGAGGTGCTCCATCCCATCTGCTCACTCCACTGTGGCTATAGCTGCTGTCTCTGTGGCCTTTGGGAGATGGCAGTACAGGCTCCATTGGGTTAGCGGCCTTGTGCTACAAACCTGGCCTCCCTTCTGTCTTTATAAATTCTCCATCCTGGATGCGGATTGCTGAACTGTCCTTTGGGTAGAGGTGCTTTGCTGGGCTTTGTGGCTGAGGTATAGACACCAACTCTGAGGTGAAGACTAAGGAAGAACCTTGAAGTGTGGGCGGCATCATCAAGCATTGGACCATTGCTCTTAGAAGCCCTCACAGACGCTGATGACTTTGGCTTACAGTTTCCAATAGATCTAGTGAGAGCGAAGGCTGTGATGTAAGGAGCCATGTTTCTCACTGATTATATGTTTTTTGAGAATAAAAGAGACACTATGCCCTCTGCCATGACAAGTTGGAAGCCACCTCAGGAGGAGGAGACCATCACTTCAACCAGAATTTAAGACGCTCACCTGCCCTCTTGCTCCTGAGGCAACCCCTTCTTTGGTATCCAATGTAGCAGAGAGACAGGGGTGCCTGAGTGGTTGGGAGCCAATGAGTCCCATCCCTTCCCTCTCCTCTCCCCTCCTTCACTGGTGGCCCTGTGAAGAGTATGTATGAGAACTCTTCCTCATGGGGGTTTCCTGTCTTCTAACAGTTCCTATGCATGCAAGAATGTTAGCTTTTGAACTTCCCTCTTCACTCCTTCCTACTTTCCTCCAGGGCCTCTGCACAGGAGGAGGCATTTGTAATCCAGAGCTAGAGTTTTTCCATTGGGTTAGTGGATAAAAGGCTAGGAGGATCAAATATGGCTGACGTGCAGCTCTTTCCTTACATCACTTCAGTCCATTAGTTTAGCTTCAGACTGTGGCACTTTGAAAGGTTGCTGCCTCCTCACTGTCGCAGTTGAGATCCAGTGCCAACTTCCTAACCTGTGCCTCACTGGTGCTTTCTAGGTGTCCTGTGCCTTATTCAGCTGTTAACCCCTTCTTCCCCTGACTGTAGGAAGGAGGCTGTGTCTTTACGCGTTGTACTTATAAACTGCAACTTTTTAAACATTGGGTGACGTATGTGATGGCAGAGGGTAGAAGACGGAACCGGTGTGGGATAAAACAAAGGGAGTGGTAACAGCTGGGCTAGAGTTGCTATCCCTTAATCTATACGTACTTGGATAAAAGACAAAACATTCCTTAAGTCGAATAAACAAAAAAGAAAGAGAGAAAGAGAGAGAGAGAGAGAGAGAGAGAGAGAGAGAGAGAGAGAGAGAGAAAGAAAGAAAAGCTACTGAGGTAAAGTCAAATCAGCATTAAGTTACCACTCTAGTCTGGATAACAGTCCACACACAAGTGAAAGGAAGCATCCACTTTCCTAGCCCCCTTATTTGTCAAACACATGCATGCCCAAGGTTTGAACTGTTATCAAAGAGCCCCTTCATCTCCAGACTTTTGCTGGTTTATAGATGCTGACCATTTTTATTCACTTAAACAAGGCTTTCTCCCATCTGTGTTATTAAGATCAACATCCAACTTGCTTATGATGATGAGCAAGATAACTGCAGGAAGAGCTGTTATCATAATATTCGCCAAAGAGATGCATCACATCCACATGTCAACATCAGTCTCATGAAAATGCAGGATTGGAGTCAGGTAGTTACTCTCACAGTAGACTTCTGGTCTGCGATAAGAACAGGGGGATAAGATAAATCAAGGAACAATAGAGAAGCGAACCCTGTTCTCAACATATTGCAGACAAGGAAATTGAATCAACGAAGTCGGCATCATTCCCTTGGTGGAATCATCGACTCCATTTTAAAGATCCAGCCCACTACAGGAACCTGGTCACTCCCACGGGTATTCAACCCAAGCAGAAAATTGTCACCAGGTGGCGCCAAACTTCAGCTAAGGTTGAGGTGAATTTGAATCATGTGTGTATCTTGGTTTCCTAGGCCAGGCCATTTGGGGGGATATATATTTATTTTATTTTATTTTTTATTTATTTATTTATTTTTGGTTTTTTGAGACAGGGTTTCTCTGTAGCTTTGGAACCTGTCCTGGATCTAGCTCTTGTAGACCAGGCTGGTCTCGAACTCACAGAGATCCGCCTGCCTCTGCCTCCCGAGTGCTGGGATTAAAGGCATGGGTCATCTATCACATTATGAGCAAACGCTGTAAGTTTTGACAACTCATCCGTGGTCCATTTGGGTAAAGTTGACAACTCATCCGTGGTCCATTTGGGTAAAGTTGAGAACCTTCAGCGTTGTCCAAACTAAGACTTCCTACTATTTTTTTTTTTTTGGTCTTGTTTTCTTCCTTCTAAGTCCTCACGTTCATTCACTTGGAAAGACCAACTGTTTGTTAAGTTTCCATCTCCCCATGCCTTTGCCAATCCTTTTCTTTTGTCTGGGATACATTTCTGGGCACAGTCTTTGTATTCTAGATCTAATTAAAAGCTTTTTCTCTGGAAAGGTCAAACCTGTAGTCATCTACCGCGGGAAGTGTCACCTTCTATGAGCCTCCTTGGACCCCTTCCACCTTTTCAAAAGGCAGAGTTACTAGCCTTAGTTCTCTAGTTTTCCAAAGCACTTTGTTCGTGTTTGTCAGAGTTATCACATTAAGGTTTCTTTATTGTATTTGTCAGTTTTCTATTCAGTAGGAAGGCCATTCAAGCATAGGACCAAGCCAGATTTTTCATTTTTGCATCATCATTGACTCGTCTCACATATGAAATGATTGTTTAAACATACGAGATGGTTGTTTTATATACTGTGTATGTTTAACTTGTAAGAAACAGATAAACATAAAAAGAAGATAATGATCATCTTTCTAAAATGGAAATAATCTTTGGGAAATGAGTATGAGCCCTGTGTTCTTTGTTTTGTCTGATTGCAGCTATAACAGCATATTCGTAAGCATTGCTACATGGTCATATACTAATGGTCCACAATGGTGTGTGTGTGTGCGTGCTTGTGCATGTGTATGTGTGTTCTTCCTAGATTTGGGATATTAATAGGACAAAACAGCTATATTTGGTGAACAACAGTATTTCCTTTATGAATGATGCTCTTTCTGTACGAGGGAATTACATGCAAATCTTTCCAGATCTACATTCTTCCTAGCTACTCTCTTACCTACATTGATTATCACTAAATAACAACTGGCATAGAATTATTTATTGACACCTAAAGTACTACAGCTAAGGTGCAAGTCATGAGGTCATTTATGTCATGAACCAGAAAGGACTGTAGTGCTGGCTCTGAATTTTACGGGCAGGGGAACATAATATAGAAACTTTAGGTGATCCTCCAGTTTATTAATGGCAAAATAGTAAACAGAGTCCCACTCCTTTCACTGTTGCTGAGTTGCTCTGATTCACGGAGTAACAGGCCATCTTGAGTTACTCACTTTATGAGATGCGTTAACAAATATGAAAAATAATGGGAGGGGAAAACTCCAAGTGGCACACATGATTATAAACCTTAAGCTGAAAAACCCTTCCACTGGAATGTAAGCTTAGTTTCTAATTCCATGCCTGTGCTTTGGTTCTTAGGCCTCCTCCATGCTCCTGTGAAATGCTTTGGAGATGCTCTCACATCCTTTCTGCTTTTGATCTGGTCTGGGATCCTATTTTGGCAGTTGGAGGACTTGGAGCATCCCACAGGGACTGTTTGCTTTCTTATCTAATCTTTAGCACATCTAGCAGCAAAACAGGCCACTTGCTGATAGCGCTCTGCCAGCGGAAGGTTGTCTGAGGATACAGCACTCCTGTCGCTTTCAGTGTGCAGTTGGGTAAATAACCGGAGGCATCCCCAGCTCCTGACTGCAGCACTCTCTGCTGCTCCATTTTACATCTCTCCTCTAACGATAGGGTCCAGCGTGGGATCCAGCAACTGTTTCCTGAATAGGATTAGCCTTCTGTTTAGGCAGCTCAAGTTAAGAAGCCTCACAAAAGCAAACTCGATGTTTTTGTTTTGTTTTGTTTGTTTTTTAATTCTTCACTATCTTCACTTGTGAAATACTTGGCACAGCTCACTTGGCCCAAGCTTTTCACCTGTTTCTCCTTTTCTCATTGCCTTAGTCACTTGTAAAAGTCACTGAAGAGAAAGACCCATTGCTGTGCTGTATTCCCCTTTGATCACAAGGGAGTTGTTTGGTTAAAGCTTCATACTCTCCAAGCCTGTCTGTGATAAACAAGCATTAAAGTACCCATGAGACCCCTCAACTTGTAAAAGAGATGATGCCAATTTGGGAACTGCTGGGTTCCCTGGTTTACTTCAAAGAGGAGGTCCTTCTTGGCAGGCTCAGCCACGTGCTAACAAACCAGAAACACTCAGTAGGTTGCAAGCAATGCTCAGAAAGAAAATAAATTTGTCGTCGACTCCAGAAGCTTGAGAGTCCATTACACAACCTCAAGAAAGGAGGAATGAGGCGGGTAGACATTGGTGAATGCAGGAGCTCCTGGCTCCAGTAACAAGATAGAGCACTTTCAATTGACAGGATAATTGGACAGAGCAAAAGAGTAAGACGTGATTTACCTTTGGGCAATGGACAAAGGTTATTCTGTGATGCTGCTGATCAGTTTAATACTGATCTCCACGTGCTGGGTGTTGGTCCCTGACTCCTCCTGCTGAGAAGGCAGCAGGTGTCCCAGGGACACTGCAGTGGTGTTTTCAGGGTCTTGTCACAGATACAGGTGCTCAGCAGGGGTTAGTTTAGGGTTAGGTTTCTGCCAACCAGTAGGATAATAAAATGAGAAACCCAATAACCTATATATCTATATCTATGTCTATGTCTATAATTGAGGATATTCAATTTATATTATTCTTATTCTTCTGAGAATAGTTATTTAAATCCTGGATTAAATGACCATATCTTTATGGCATAGTAGAGAAACAGAAGGTAGACAGCAGCATTTCTTTACCAAGCAAAGAATCCTTGCTGCATTCAGATGAGTCTTTGTCAAATTAGAACAGTTTAAAATAACTGAGACCATGATGCTGAATTTCATTCTTTTAATTTCTGGATTGTTGGTTTAAGTTTCTATCTCGCCGCTGTTCTAAGTTTTTTCAAGCATTTGTTGAAAATGATCAACTGGGAGGTGGTGGCGCACTCCTTTAATCCCAGCACTTGAGAGGCAGAGGCAGGTGGATCTCTGTGAGTTCGAGGCCAGCCTGGTCTACAAGAGCTAGTTCTTGGACAGGCTACAAAGCTAAACAGAGAAAACCTGTCTCGAAAACAAACAAAAACCAAAACGAAACAAACAAACAAACAAAAAAGGAAAATGGTCTGCAGTTACATGCTTCAAGGACACAGGGACACAAAGATGCAGAGAAATTCCAGCACAGGTAAAATCCCTTGCCAAGGCAACTGTAGCCACCTTCCAGTGTGCACTAGTATGATCATGTACATCTGTTCTTTATGGGTAGAACTGCATCTTTTTTCTCTCTCTAAATTACGATTATTGAGCAAAGTGATTGCTACAGCTTTGCCTTCTTTGAGGATAGGTGTGGTGGTGGTACATGAGTTCTTGGGGGATGGTGTCAAGAGTGAAGTTGGGTGTCTTCATTGGTCACTCTCCAACTTACCTTTTGAGATAAGACTGTTCCTTGAATCTGGAGCTCACTGACTGAGTTAGGTGCTCTTTCCAGCAAACCTGAGGTCTCCAACTCCTTGTCACTCAGTTTGTTTATAACGCTGCAGTACCTAGCTTTTGGTGTGTTTGGTGGGGATCTGAACTCACATCCTCATGCTTGTCTGGCAAGCATGTTACCAAGTGACCATCCCCCCTGGTCTCTTTATTTATTTAAGACCAGTTTGAGCATTAGTTCTTTTATATAAATGTAATTCATGTTTATATCTTATTGCATTTAATATATCATAAAAGACTACCCGTTCAAGTACTTTTCTATGGAAGACAGTATCTTAAACTTGTTATTTTCTCTGTTTCTGGTGTAACTCACATTTTGCCCCTGGGCAGGAAAAGAAGAAAGTCATAATTTAATATAAGAAAAAGAAAAAATGGGGAAACTAAGGGATTGTGGAACATAAACATAGGGCAGGGTAAGTTGGGAAAGAGAACATTTTCCTCACTGAAAGAATAACTTAATTTTCAGGATGCATGACAGCCTACTGTCCCAGGAAATGGGCATTTCGATATTTAGTCTTTGAATGGTTTTTAGTTCTGTTTCTGCTTAGGTATCTTCTGTGACTTGAAGGTAACTATCCTATTTTCTTAGTTCATAAATAAAGTTATATTATGTTAAATATATCTGCCCACATTTTACCTTTTGCCCACTTTTATCTTCTATATCAGCTTAACACAAATCCCATACCTCTTCTTTATAATATATCTTCAAATAGATTCGATACAGATTTCACATTCTCTCTAAACTATTCGTACATATTTTAAATATATTTGGTTCTTTTAACTCTTAGAAAATGTTTTCATGCATTCTAAATAGACTACTTGATACTAGTTAGCAACTATATTTTGATAACAATAAATACTGGATATTATCAAAAAATATGAAAATTTCTGGGTATTAAATGAATTGAAAACAGATAACTTTGGAAGCTTTCTGGCTAAAGACATTGTCTTCTCACTCAACTTGTTAAAGTCTTTATTTACACACACCTGCTTGGATTTATTGTGGGAAGACCACAGACAAATGATTAAACTTGAGCTGTTTCAGGCAAAACATGCTAGTTCTTACTGTAAAAAAGAAGGGACATTTCTGAGTCATCGCAGTCTTGGAATGTAATACCAAACAAATGAGAACCAGACCACAAAGAGTGGGGCCAAGGACATCATTACTGAGTGAGTAATATGAGCAACTTGCATAAACTGTGGCCGAAACTGAGTTTTTTAGCAGACAACCATAACCTTTTGATTGCATCAAGAACAGTTAAAAGCTCTTTAATCTGCATGTTGTTCTTCAGGAAAGAAAAATTCATCAATCCAATTCATAATCTCAAAGACCTGTGCTTCTTCAGATGGAGTTAACCCTGCTTTGCTGATTCTTTTCCTAGTTAGCATCAAAAGCTGTCACCGAGAACTAGAGGACCATGCTTGTTTCTTCCACCTGGCAAAGGGGAAGCATGGTCCAGGTAACAGGGCTGTTTCCTTTCCTTTCCAGTGCCTTGCCATGGACTCCTCCAAAGTGTTAGATAATAGAACAGGGTATGTCTTACCTTTGAGTAGTTGTGTGATACACTATGTTCTCATCATTTAGAAAGTAGATTTCCTTTACGTCATGATCATTTCTTTATTCTGATGAGTCACGTGTTCCACAGTCCCACTTCCTTGGAGTCGTCTAGCTTCTTCAAATAAAGAAAAGGCCAAAACATCTTTTCTAGGAGGACACTCTCCCTTGCCTCGTGCTGACCTTAACTTGCTTCAATCCTCTGTGCCTCAGCTTTCTGACCATCCTGCCTAGCTTTCTTTCTCCCCCCCCCCCCTTTAAGGCACTCTGTGCTTTGGAAGCAAAATATATTGAAAGCACTTTCTGTGGCAGAGAATAAAACTTTTCCCTACTTTGTTGTATACACTTTTAAATTCCCTAACAACTAATTGCTAAGGATTCCATAACGTATTTTGTCCTTTTTTTCTTTTTTGACTGTCCTAAGTAGTTTACTGGGTATGAATTTTACAAATATTATGTGTAATGGTGGTGTTGGAGAGTGCCTTCTCCAGTCTGCAGGGCCACCAATAGTATGATGGAACTTGTGGCCCTTTTCAAAGCCACAGATATTGAGGCCAGCAAACATCAGTCCTCTGTGTTTGTGGATTGGTTTGGTGATCCACTGGGTTCCAGGATTTCTTCTGATAGTTTATGGAATGTATCAATGAGGATAACCTCAAAAAATTTGTGAGATCTTCACCAACCCAGTAAAAATTCAGTACTCTCCAAGTGTCCCAGGGTTCAGCTCTTTCCTTAGCAGTAGACTGAAGGCTTTGGGCAAACTAGCTGGTTTATGTCATGATAGCTGGGCCTATTCTAAGTTGAACCTTAAGGAACCCGGCATTTGCAGTCACACGACAGACACAAATTCTGTGTATGACATAACCTTGCTTAGCCTTGTATCTCAGCATTCATGTTTATCAGACCGGTGGTACAGGGAGCTCCATGCTGTGTCTAGTGCTGGTAGTATTGGCAGCAGTGGATCCTCAAGAAAAAGGGCATCAAGTCAGACTCTTCTTCCAAAGTTCCTGGATGTATTTATATGTCTTCATTTTGGCTCACCTGATGGCTGCCGCCAGAATAAAGAAAGAAACCTTTCTCCATATTTTGTAATTTTTATTTTGGAAAAATGTCATACATTATTTATTACCTAAATAGAGTATTTATGCTCAAAGTACTGCATATATTCAGAACACCTGTTTATGTACTAGGCATCACTAAAAACTGTCTCCTTGTTGGAGTGGGTTTACAATTTTGGATACCACATTCTTCTTTATTCATGTTTGAATGAAAATGTAATTTATCTCTATGTTGTTTGGAAAGAAATTTCCTTTAAAGAAGGAAAGTTAACAATTTTCTTGAGAAGCATCTGATATATTTTTCATCATTTTTAATTTTTTTTAACATATCAACTCCTCCCTCTTCTACTCCTGCTTGTCTCCCCCTTCCCTTTCCCCCCATTCACTTCTCCTCCATCTTGACTTAGATGGGCTAAGGTGTCTGATGGCAATCAACAAAGCATGGCACATCAAGTTGAGGCAGGATCAAGTTCCTCCCCTCGCATTAAAACATCCCGCCATAGGGAATAGGTTCCAAAGAGCCAGATCATGCATCAGGAACAGGTCCTAGTCCCACTACTAGGGACCTCACAAAAGACCAAGCTACACAATTGCTACCCAGATTCAGAGGGCCTAGGTCAATCCCATGCTGGCCCCCTAGCTGTCAATACAAAGTCCATGAGCTCCCACAAGCTCAGGTTGGCTGTCTCTGAGGGTTGCCCCATCGCTATCTTGACCACTTCTCACTCATATAATCCCTCCAACCTCTCCTCAACTCAACTCCTGAAGCTCAGCCACGTGCTTGGCTGTGGACTTCTGCATCTGCTTCCATCAGGTACTGGATGGATGAAGGCTTTATGATGACAATTAGGGTAGTAATCTGATTACAGGGAAAGGCCAATTCAGGCAGGCTCTCCACTATTGCTGGAAGTCTTATCTGGGGTTATCCTTGTGGGTACCCAGGAAGCTTCCTGGTCCCAGGTTTCTCCCTAACCCCACAATGGCCCCCTCTATCCAAATAGGTCCCGCATCATTCTCCTGTTCTGTCTTGCCCACAGTTTACCATCCTTATCCCTCATGTTCCCATGCCCCCATCCCCTCTCTTTTCCCCTCCTCTCTGTTTACCCAGGACATCCCATCTACTTCCTTTTCCCAGGGAGATAGACCCATGTGTCCCTCTTAGGATCCTCCTTGTTACGTAGCTTCTCTGGGGCTGAGGATTGTAGCCTAGTTATCCTTTGCTTTATAGCTAATATCCACTTATGGGTGAGTACACACCATGTTTGTCTTTTTGGGTCTGGGTTACCTCATTGAGGATGATATTTTCTAGTTATATCCATTTGTCTGCAAATTTCAAGATGCCATTTTTTCCCACTGAGTAATACTCCAATGTGTAGACATACCACGTTTTCTTTATCTGTTTTTTAGTTGAGGATCATCTAGGTTGTTTCCAGGCTCTGGTTATTATGAATAATGCTGATATGAACATAGCTCAACAAGTGTCCTTGGGATATGGTTGAGCATTCTTTGGGTATATGCCCTAGAGTGGTATAATCCCATTAAAAAAGGGGTACAGAATTCTCAACAGAAGAATCTCAAATGACCAAGATACACTTAAAGAAGTGTTTAACATCCTTAGCTATCAAGAAAATTCAAATCAAAATAACTCTGAGATACCATCTTACACCTGTCATAATGGCCAACATTAAAAATACTAATGACAGTCTATATTGGGGAGGATATGAAGTAAGGTGAAGACTCCTCCACTGCTGGTGGGAGTGCCAGTTTGCACAACCACTTTGGAAATCAGTATGACAATTTCCCAGAAAACTGGAAATCAATCTACCTCAAGACCCAGCATCTGATATATTTTAAACTCAAATTTACATATTCTTTGTGACTTTCTCCTTGTTCAGTACATTTTTTCCTACTGCTGTTAAAGAAACTAAGCCTCCAGACCTCTCGGAGCAGAATCGTGACATTAATAAGCTTGGCATTAATAAACCAATCTGTATACACATTTAAAAATGATTGAAACTATTTGCTAATATCAAAAACTGAAATGATTGAAGTCAATTATTCTTACCCGGTTAACTCCTATGACCCTGTCTAACTTATCTAATTTTTTTAAAAAACTCAACCATTTTCGATGTTAAGTCCCTTCTATTCTCAACTCTTGAAGAGGAAACAAACAGAACTCAACATAATTTCAATATGCATGATCACCATCTTTTAAATATTTTGCCTTTTCCACTCTTTGACTTTCTTCCTTACAATTGTCCAGCTGCAGCCTCACCTGCGATTGTATATTAATCTGCAATTGTTTAAAACAGAGCATCTAGATTGGCAGAACGGTTCAGTTGGCAATGATGCCTCCTTCCTAGCCCGAGGACTTGAGTCTCTTTCCTACAAGGTGGAAAGAGAAAACCAACTCCTCAAAGTTGTCCTCTGATCTCTACCCTTTCGCTGTGGAACATATGAGTCAGTCTACACACACAAGTTCACCGCCACATCAATGAATGAATGTAATTTATAATTAGTAATATTCTCATCCCCTACTGTTAGTAATCCTTTTCTTTAATAATTGCCATAAAATACATGACTTAACAACTTAAAGGAATCAAGGCTTCAGGTTCATGACTCCAGAGGTTTTCTTCTGGCATGGTGTGGAGGGCCTGATGGTGGGCAGCAGCTCACATCATGTTGGTCAGGATTTGAGAGAGAATTAATGCATAAACCTTTTCCTTAGCTCTCTAATCACATTCCTTAGTCTATGGGATAGTGTTACCCATATTCAGGGATGGATTTACCAGCTTCTTAATCTTCCCAGGAAGAATCTCACAGACACAACCAGTAGTGTGTTTTATCAATAATTTTGGGAAATTTTAATTCATTCAATTTCCAATCTGTATCAACCATCACAGTTGCAATATCAGTCTTTAACACCCTAGCCATTATCACCATTCCTCTAGTTTTATCTCTGGTTCTTAAAGTTTAATGAACATCTTAGGGGCTGCAATCCATCTGATTTTCATTTTTTCCCCATTTTTCTGATCACATGTAACTTCTCTCCCTACTTGTCCTGCTTTTCTTTGTCAATCAATAATCACTCCTTTTCACCTATCTTCATAGCATTTCACTGTGAAATGTCTTGCATTGTTATCCTTACAAAATAAATGATTTTTTTTATTGGTGAATGCAAACTCCCCATCTATTTGTGCATCCATATAGCTTGACTTGGTTGTAAAGGAAGAAAAGGAATCATGCTGATGACCAAACTTTAAAGAACACTAACTTTCTGTGAAATTCTGGATTTCCTGATAATTCCAGTTTGTGTCCTTTTCCAGAACCAACTTTATACCATTTCTTTTCTACCCAAATCTGTAAACAAAGACCACACCACATTTTTTCTTTCAATGTTCATGTGTCTCCCTATCCTGACTCCTAGTTGATGACTTCACTTTTTATTTCTCAGATAAAGTCTAGAAGAAATGAGAAAAGGTCTCTTCTATATGCAAGTATATTAATGTAACCAAAAGATTGGGAAACTGCTTTCTAGTAAGAACATAAGAGTAGTATGACTTCCAGAAAATTCAATTTATTCACTAAAAATGTTACCCCTGGAGAGTCTCCTTTCTCCACTTTCTTTTTTTTTGTTGTTTTGCTTTTTTGTTTGTTTTCTTTGTCTTGTTTTGTTTTTTGTTTCTTTTTGTTTTTTTAAGACAGGGTTTCTTAAACCTGTCCTACCTATCCTGGAACTTGCTTTGTAGACCAGGCTGGTCTTGAACTCACAAAGATCCTCCTCCTCTGCCTCCCGAGTGCTCGGACTAATTACGTGTTCCACCACATCCTGGCTCTCCACTGTCTCTTTTCATAAATTAGCATCTATGTTTCGAAGCAACTGTTGTGTTTCTAGACTCTCATTTGTTGAACGTCTGCTTTAAAAAGTTATCTATATTTGCTTCCAAATTTGTTTTTATTACATCCATTGCAATGATGATTATGCTTTTTCATTCCTATTAAAATTTTTGGGTTTTTGAACAAAGTCATCAATAATCTCTCTTTGGGGACAAGCTTCAATGAAATTCATACTGAAATTTGTACAATCCGAGGTAGGAACATGAGGATTAGAATTATTAAGCAAAAGGAACAGAGATACAAGAGAAATAAGAGGCAGATAAACAGAACAGCATCGGTAGGGAAATTCAGTGAATACTGAATCCTGAATCCTTTATTTTCCACATGCTTATAAAATAAATTCCAAATGGGTAGGGGGGTGAGGCATCAGAAATCTTCAACATGATTTAAGGATTAGACTTGAATTCCCTGACCTTTGGTTCAGGTGGAGCGGATCCACCTCTATACCCAAAATATAATTAACCACACCCTAGGTCAGAATCTCTTGTTTGTGGCCACATCTGTTTTCAACAACTTTGAAAGACCAAAAATAAGCTCAACTCTCTGACCTCCAGTCAAGGTGGTACAGGCTCAAAAGGTGGAACATGTGGGCCCTCACCCTATCTATCATTATACACTATTTATCAATGTTTGACTATAATTTTCCTTGATTTATCAGAGGTGTTTGCTAAAATCTTCCTGAAATTTCTTGAAGCAATTCTTTAAAGAGATTTCAGTGTGACACTTTGCCCGATGTTATATGCTTACTTGGTTGTTCTCCCCCAGTCTGCTTTACTAATTCCTCTTCCTTTTCTTGACCATTTAAATCTGGTGTCTTTGAGAGCTCAGTCCCTGATCCTACGTCTTTCTGTTTTCTCCCCTTGATGTTGTCTTCCATTTATAATTTTCTCTCTCCAGCCCTGACTCCTCTTATATGCGGTTACCTACCCCACATCTCCAGCTGGGGGTTGAGCAATAAATTCATACTTAGTATACTCATTCACACACACACACTCCTGATGTGCTTCTCAAAGCCTCCCTCAATCTATAGCCTTCCACATTGCATTAGATGACAACTCCGCTTGTAGAGCTGCCCGAATGCGACTAAATCCCTCTTGGCTTCCTCACCAGAAAGTTCTGTCAGGACTCCTGTCAAAATGAACTCTACTTCTGACATCTTTTTACTGTGATGTTCTTCTTCCAACTCTCCAGTTTCTCGTTTAGCATTGCAAAGGCCCCTGCCTGCATTACCTATTCCAGACGCCTTCCACTCTCTCAACAGTAGCCAAAATGATACTCCATTATCATGATGGAATCAATTTCTACTCTCTTCAAAAACTTCCAAGGTGCCGAACACACTCAAAATTAAAGCCAAACTCATTGCTGTGGCCCTACATTGTCTTCATCTGGCTCTTCTCCCATACCGTTTCCTCTGCTTCTTTTTGTTATTTATTCCAACTTAGCTACAGAAGTGCCTACCACAGGGCATGCGCTCCTCCAACATTTTCTCAGAAATGCTTTTCTCCCCAATTCTTTGGATGAATTTCAATATCTCCTTTTGCGTCACTTCTCTCCATTGCATTTACCACACACGTAATCCCTACCTCTTCTTATTTCTGATTTACCACCATTAACAGAATTCAACCTTGATACAAAAAGGACTTGGGGGAATTTTGCTCTTTTTTTAATCTCTGTGCTTGCTTAGTGCTTTAACTTGTATTTAGACTGTATGATTGAATGGACATAGGAGTTTTCTGATACTTTAGAATAAGTACATTTCAATATCCTCTCAAATGATGAGATACATAAAGATCTTTTCCTTGATGGGCTCCTTAGTGTAACTATTTAATGGATGCCTCCTTTAGTAAGACTCAGCATAGCTTAACCAGAGAGATTTTCAATAAGTCTCTCATGTGAATTACATATTACTGTGTCATGAAAAACTCTCTTGTCATTAATATAATTATGGTTTTTACAAGAACCTCACAAAATGCCTTGTATCCAGTGGGTACTTATTAAATACTTGAGCAGTGACTGACTACAGTAATTGAATCCACTTGAAATTAATTATTTTTATCTTGATCATTTATCCTCCAGTTTGACAGCAAGGCAAGGCTGTTGTAATTTGTTTTTGGTTGTTATATACAAGTGTAGTGCCCCCTGGAGATCCCACATCTATGTTAATTGATAATAAAATGGATAGTGCTCTTTCTGGCATCTGTTACAGATTTTCAAAAAAATCTCCCTAGTATATTATCATAGAATTTATTAAATCTAGAAACATTTCCAAAACATATATTTATAGTTTTGTATTTTGAACTGTTCCAAGAATGAATTCTCCTCACTGGTGTTCCAGCCTCCTGCCTGTCTCCCATTCAAGCTATCCTACATGTGCGCTGAATCACAGTCCCTATTTTCCTTCCGGAACACTGATGTTGATTTCCTACTGAATTACAAATAAAGTCCAATTATCAACATATATGTGAAAAGACAAGCCTCTTAGCCACCATATAGTTTCTGTTTGATATTGCACGAAGTATTTTGTGAAATACATGGGTAGAATGGAATGGCAATAGGTAATACATAATAAAACACCTAGAATTTAGGTGCATTTAGAAGTGCCTACTTAACGTAGAATTAGCTTGATGAATTCAAGCTTTCTCACAGACTTTATAATTGTAAATGTGAATGCTTGAAATGTAGATTATTTTGACCATGAAACTTTGTATTTTATGAAGAAGCAGCTATATTTTACAACTTTGCTCTCAGATTATTGCAACCCATTTGAAGGTTCTTATCTTTACTAGATGGCCCCAGTTCCTGATACTTTTTTTTTTTACCTTTTTAGTATTTTTAAGAATACACAGAATGTACCTCTGTTAAAAATATCCCAGTGATAATATTTATTTACCTCACTACTCTTCTTTAATATGTCAGTATGTAAACATGGAAGTCATTCCTGCACTCTCAGTAAACACAGCAATACCTCATAGAGAGATTTTCCACATAATATTAATATAATCATTTTAGGGGTCCTTTATTTCCTCCTTTACCTCCAAAAAAATGGAAACAGGGAATGTGATTTATTCATTATCACATTCTTAATGCTAAATATTCTACCTAGGAGGCAGGAGGCATTTTATAATTATTTGTTGCTCTAAACTGAAGATGGACATGTCACAAATTTGGGAAGGTAAACTTAATGAACTATTTACAAATTACATTTTACATATACATGTATATTATGCAAGCTAAGATGGAAACATGTATCTATGAAAATAAAGAAAAATAGAATAAATAAAATCATTGCTAAAAAGTAATGCTTTTATCCTATGTGTGACAGATATGCTGTATTCCAATAGTCTGTTCATTATTTCATTCTTTTTCTATTGCATTTTTCGAGGTTTTCTTACAATGGTCCTGCGTTTACATCACTTTCACCTTTCTCTCTCCCACCTCCAATTCCCTCTGTCTTCTACCTGATTTCCTCTCAAATTTATAACATCTTCTTCAATTATTGTTGCACACACATATGTATATATAAGAGCAGTCTGTTGAGTCCATTTGTTATTGCTCATATGTATCTGTGTTTCTGGATGACTACTTGGGATAGGCTAAACTATCTTGGGGTGCTTCCCTATAGATTGGTTCTCTATCTCTTAGCAGCAATTAATTACTTACAGCTCTTCATCTAAGGTAAGACCACATGAGATTTTCCCCATGGATGTTGACATGTCAACGGGGTGTTCTGCAGGTATTGTTTAAGCAACCATATTTTTGAGATTTCATGAGTGTGACTTTCCTGTAATATACAGAAACACTATCTCACAGCAGACATGTGGGTCCTCTGGCTCTTACAGTCTTTCTGCCTTCTGTTTGTGATTTTCCCTGAGCCTTTGGTGGCAGGGTTGTGCTGTAGATGTGTAAATGTATCAGTTGAGATTACACACACCATGCTGAGTTGTTCTCTGCATTTTGACCACATATGAAATATTACAATGGTCTCTACTATGAAAAATGGATTCTTTGATGAGGGGTGAAAGCTACACTTGTCTATACAGATAAGGGTACATAATTCAGTAGAATATAATTAGAAATTGTACTGACTGAAAAAAAGTAGGTTCTCTTTTAGTGTCTGTGACTTTAACAGCCTTGCATGCATTTGGATAGATGTACAGGACAAGACACGAGTCCTCCCTCCAAGTTGAGTGGGTCTGAAGTTCAATTAGACATTTGGGTTACCCTAAAAATATAAACTCCACTATTTCACAATTGGATGTGTCTTGACATGCTGGGCATTGTTGTGGTTCATAGGATTTACATCTGTATTAGACTATCTTTTGGCAGTTTGAATAGCATTTATTACTACTATGAGAACTAGTTCTCAGGGAGTTGGCTTCTGGGTCATTTCTAGCTCAATTCTTCCAAATCTTGTGGCTAAAGCGTGTATATCTTCAGGTATAGGGCCTTATCTTTCTTTTAAAGCATACATTACAGTTCTTAACAAAAAACAATACTTATTGAAAATGTTTGGAGTGTTTTAGAATATCTACATGGACTGGTACTCCTAATAAGCTAATAAGCTTGTGAGTTTTCATTAGCTTCAGTTATAGTAAGTCCTAAGATGACTTGGCAGATGACAGAAGGAGAAAGGGGCAAGTTATCCCTAAAGAAATCTCTCCTTTTGATTTCCAGAGCTTTAATGAAGTTGAAAAGATGAGTGCAAAAGGGTCCTTCACTGCATTTCCTTTCTACCTGGCACTAGGTAGCAGGAGTGGTGGTCAGTGTGCCTAAACTAAGAACTTCCATTCTGGAATTATACTTTGCTAACATTTCTGAATAAGCCTGTATCTCATAAAACGGATCATTCAAAGATAGGTTAAGTGATCTCTCATTAGGGAACTAATGATATGATTGAGTAAGTAGGATCAAATTTCACATAAAGTAACAAGACAGTAGGCAAATGAATTTTGAATAGTACAAAAATGTTTAAAAATGCACAAGAATTCCTTCCATCTGGGCTCTTCTACGAGGTCTATGTGGAATAAAGAATATGTGACCCAGACTGTGAGTCAGATTCATTATAGAAATTTGAAGACTGAAGAGGGAATTCAGAAGCACTGAAGGGACACAGATGCATAGATAACAAATGAGGGAATTAAAAAAAGAGCCCTTTAATCCAGTTCAAGTGAATTCTGTGGTTTAAGTTGGGTCATAGTAATACATCAGATTCAGAAATGTTTCATATTTACAGTGATTTCAGTTTCAAGTGTCAAACTATGCTTGCTCTTAAAAAGAATAGAATAGAAAAGAATAGGAAAAAGAAAACAGAAAAACAGGAGCTACAGACGGTGCAAGACATCTCATCTTAATAGTGGATACCAGAGTTTCTCATAGGCCATGTCTGTCTTGTCTGACTTCTGAAACAGGTTTCAGGATGGATAGATGATAAAATTAACTTTTTAAATAAATATATAGAATACTTAATATAGGTATAGGGAAAAGGAAGTAGTAGTCAAAAGGTGTTTTATTCTCCATGTTTGCTATTTTTTTAATTAGCAGATATGGATTCATTCTAGGTTAAGAAAAATCAGATTTGATCAAGGAAGAACCACTGAAAAATCTTCCATAGGAGTGAAGGACCCAGATGATTCAATGTCTCAGAGCACCTCTATTGCAGTTTCCTCTGAGTTCTACATCCAGAACAGTCTCAAGACTAAGATGATCCTACCTCACAGAATACTCCAGTCAGTACTTGACCATATTCCCCAATCAGCAGGAAGTAGCTTAGAAAACTAGCCCCATATTTTCAAAAAATGGAATATGGATGTTTAGAGTATTAGTTATAGATAATGGTCAGGCAAAAAGCTAAACAAAGGAGATTAGATTCAGAGTTCTTGTTTTGAAAAACAAAAAGGGGGAAAAACTGTGGGATAATCCTCTTGTACAATATAAAGATTTGTTACTTGTATTAGTTTAATAAAATGCTCATCAGCTAGTAGTCAGGCAGGAAGTATAGGCAGGGTGACAAGACCAAGAGAATTCTCGGAAAAGGAAAGGCAGACAGTCAGTCACCAGCCAGATGCAGAGGAAGCGAGATGAGAATGCCTTAATGAGAAAAAGTACCAAGCCGCACAGATAAACATATACAAAAACTATGGGTTAATTTAAGTTGTAAGAGCTAGTTAATAATAACTCTGAGCTATTAGGCCAAACACTTTATAATTAGTAAGCCTCTGTATGTTTCTTTGGGACTGAATGGCTGCAGGACCTGGTGAGAGAGAAACTTCTGTCAACAAGTAGAAATGCTGATTTTTTAAAAAAACATGAATTTCAATCTTGTGTTGAGAATATTAGAATAATTAGCCTTTTCAAGGCTTATCAATAGAAAGAAGATCTAGTGAATACAATAGATGCTGTGAAAGGGGCAAATGTGGAAGCAAATGTGAAATATGTGAAGTCAGCAAAAGTTAGAAAAGAAAGTTAAAATGCATCACAAGTTACACTGCCCTTAAAACACTAAATTTTCTAAGATACAGATTAAATTGTCAGAAAAACTTAAAAAGTTTGTGTAGATTTCATAAGTCATCTATAAAATATCAATGTAGAAATATTGGAAATAAAAATATTTTCATTCACAGAAGTGTTTCTTTTTTTCTGTGTTAGACCCTGGTATAATGTGGTTTCTGAGTGACCATTCTAAGTGTATATGAGTTACTGAGATGTGTAGTTCTTACGTGTTAGAACCTGGTATAATGTGGTTTATAGATGACTTATGAAATCTACACAACCCTGTCCCCTTGATGTGTTCATTGATTCTGTAGCCAGTTTCATTTTCTTAATTATGGAATTCTGTTTTAGGATTATACTAAGATGAGGTTGGTAGCATCAGTTATTCTAACCGTATTCTTTTTTCTTTTACTAGGGCATAGCTATTTTGTGTCTTTTTCTTATTTGTATAAACTTTGAAATCATCTTGTAAATATCTCAAATACAGCTTATTGGAATTTTGATTTTGATTGTTTTGAATCTATAGCCTATTTAACACCATGGCATTAATTTTAAACATATATTAGTACATATAATATTTCTTCATTCATTTAGATTGTGGATTCATCTTACTGATAAAAAAGTTAGCAAAGTGCTGAAGAACCATGGCCTCTACTTTAAAAATTGTAATTAACTTATATGAATATGTAATTTATCCAGTTAATATGTATCATTAGATTATATGAGTGCACTTCAAGTTTTCATAGAAATTGGGAACTGAGATACAGAAACAATTTGGAGTTTTTCTTCTATCCCTCTCAGTTTTCTTTTGTTTTTGATTTTCATTTGTGTCAAACATCTTTTATATTTTTGATGATAAACCTAGCCTTTAATGACTCAGCTATCTCCAGCACCCTATTACCTTTCTCTAAGGCTCATTTTGCTGGTCCTGTCTAATTGAAAATTGTTAATATATTTGATTTGTTACCTTTCCAAAACTTAAGTTTGCTCATGGGGTCCTGAAATATCCCTACTGAATATATTAGTCAAACTGTAAATTATCTAATTGTAAAACTTCATTGTGTTTTAAATTAAAATGATATTGAAAATTAGGAATTAGTTAACACCATTGTTAGAAAAATAAACTGTAAAGAGAGAAGAAAGTCAGTGATTTTACTGAATCATTGTTATGGCATTACTCCAGGAATTTTTGGTTGAAATAAAGCTTAAAAGTTCATGGTTTCGTTGTATCTAAAGGACAATAGTTGCTTTATGTTATAAAATTCTATTAACTATTTGTGAACTATTTGGTTAAGAGACTACATCAGTCTTGTTTGATAAAAATACAAATGAAGGAGAGGGCATTTGTCCATCTTGTTTGATGACAATCTCAATAGGTAGTTGAATCAATTTGGCTGAGGCAAATGCTCCTGTCACTAGTAATTATGTGCACCAACTCTTTCAACTGTGATGAACTACCCCAGGGAGCAATTGGCATAGATGTTTGTTAGCCTGTGGGGTAACCTGTACTTTTAAAAGTTTCTCTGTTTTTTGTACCGCCAAAGGAAATGTGATCTGGCATGCTTCGAAACCATGTCTACTGACTCTGACCTTGTTCAATGTGAGCTTGCTGGACCTACTTTGAAGAGGGGGCCCTACTGAACAAATCCTCTTCCTTAAAAAAGGAAAGCTAATTAGGCACTAAGAAAAGCCTCTTTCTTCTGAGACTGAAAGCATTCCATTTTGTTTTGTTCATAATCAAACAGTCTGAATGAGCTAATAGTTTGAAAACAGAATGTCCCATTCAAAAGTAATTAGGGCTTTGTATTTATTTGAGTTATTAGAGGAAATAACTTTACAATTTATTTTCCTAACATATATTCAAATTTTAGGACAACTATCTTGACATCAATTATTTTCTTATTAAGTAAGACTTTTTTCCTATAATTTGAACTAAAATGTAATTTAATTGCTGATTAAATTAACCATTGATTAAAGAGGTTGCATATTTAAGACTTTAAAAATATTAATAAAATTCTTTGCTTAGTGGCATAGGCGTAGGAGAGCTTTTCAGAAACTATGTTATAAAAGCTGATATATGACAAGCAATTTTTAATGTTAGCAATGCTTTCTACTTCCTTCTGTTACTCTTCAGAAGAACCTCACAGATTTTATAGTCAGCTTCTTATTAAAATGGCCCTATAAGAAAAGTAAAAGCAGAAAACCGTTTTTACCCAGTTTTTTTTTTAAAGCAATTTAGGGACTAGAAGGTTTCTGTCATATAAAACATATTTTTTATAGTTTCTTGGCACACTTGCAGGAGCAAAAGCTCTTGATACAGTTGTAAACTTTAGCCTTCTTTTCCAGAAGATGACCCAATAGAACGTGATCCAAGATTCTCACTTGACAAGTCAGTCTGTCCCTCTTTCTACAACTCTGTTTACATCTAGTTTAAATCAGTGTCAAACTCTCCCTGGCTGACCAGCTAGATATTTCTACACTGAATAATTCTGTCTGAAAGGGATGAGAATGTATGATTCTATTGTTTCTTAGCCACTTCTCTGATCAGTAATGGATTTGGTTCTAATTCACACTGAAGTTCTCTGACTTTACACACACACACACCATAGGCACAGAGCCAAGACACACAGACCCAGGAGTGCCCATTTTTTCATTGTTTTTTTCAACTTTCTATAAATGTCTTGTTCCCATTTTTCTCCTTTTCTATGAAATAATGGAAGTTGCTTGCTAGTATTTCTGTGGAACCATGTGACTCATTTTTGACCGAGCTGAAATAAGAGTTACTTGGAGAGGTGACTAAAGTTTCAGGAACATAATTTAGATTTCTTGTGAAAAATCAGTCATAATGCAAACTGATGATGGTTTAGGCATGTCACAGTAGCTTATATCTTATACTATAGTAAATTTCTGTGGTACATTAAGGCATGTAACTTGCATAATAACCATATTATTGTCTCAGGCCAGGCACTGACCTGCAATCCTGGAGAAGAGTTTATCCTTCTTTCTGCTCAAATGTGAGTGAATGATACATTTCAATGGATAGAGAGAGACTCCTACATGGTACAATTTAGGAGACTTCTCTGGATGTTGCATCTCATCTTATAAACTGTATAACAAGAAACTTAATCTCAGTTCACAAAAGTTGACAACAGCACATGGAGACAATTCTGCATGATAGCTTTGTTAATCTTGACACAGACTTTGAGACTTGTGTCTGAGTTGATTTGAGTCACACTGTGACACTGAGTTTTTCCATTCATGAAATTTGTAGGCCTATAAAGCAACTAATTGGTACTTGAATACTCATTCCTTTCTAACACATTTGGCTTCCATCTGTGATTTTATTGGGATGTATCATAGCAGAAGAACGTATACTGAATCTTTTGGGCTGAACAATTGTTAGAAGACTATATTCTTATAGAAAATATTTTCATAGTATCATCATGTTTTCCTATTCAGAGAATCACATTCAGCATGGTGAGGATCCATGTAGATAAAACCAACAGTTTACCTGGAAAATCAGTAGGAAGCAATATATAGAACAAAACTTTCAATGAACTGGAAGGCCTCACTTTCTGTGCTACTCCAAGCTTCTGATGCCCATACATTAACAAGCTAAGAAAGGGATAATAGTATTATAAGGAGTGGTTACCAGACTACCAGAGGGAAAACTGGATGGTTTCTCCACAATGGTAGGATGGAATATTTTATCTTCAGCACAGGAGAGTCTTTGGGGATCTCTTGAAATCACCATGTTCTGTGATTAAGGTTAATCCAACTCAGGAGGATGGCAAAGGGTTCAGACCTCTCATGATGAAAGTATGTAATGCCGCAAAACAATCCCATACCAGTTTGGAAATTACTATTAAAAGGGATTATTTATTGGAGGGGAAAAACTTACAGATCAATGTCCCAAACCACAGTCCTCTCGTCGCAAATAGGAAACACAGAGTCTAGCAGTCTGAACGGGAGCCGGAAGCAAGAGAGCAAGCAGAGAGCTGCCGCCTTTTTTAAAATGAAAGAGACCACGCCCCAGTGGGCTGGTATCTTAAAGGCTGAAGGAGCAGAAGGAGCTCCCATAGCAAGTATGCTCAGTGCCCCAGGGAAAGAACAAAGTGCTGCTGTGTTGCTTGAGAAGGCAAAGGCAGTACTAAATGAGCAGTAGAGGAAGTCAATAATAAACACCAGCTAATGCCACATGGCCACTTGCAGAAGTGAGGACTGTAAATGATATGACAGTTTCCATTCAATTTGTTAAGAGCATGTTTGTGTATGCATATACATATATTAAGGAAACGTTTGTGTTTTCATCCCTCTATATCTTTGTCATGTAATGTGACATGGATTGAGAAAACATCAGTGATTAGGCACTGTGAACCTCTACTAGCATATTGAAGTTGTGAGACACTAAAGGACTAAGCATTCCTCATGGGGACTTTGCCATGTATTCTAAAATACATAGCATGTCAGCAATTGTACCTGGGATAGTTGTATCACGGTAGGTGGAATTATGACCTGGTTATTGTTTTCATTTGGAAATTAAGCATGACATAAGGAGATGTGGGTAGGTCAAACTGAGGGCTTATGATTGTCAGTCTTGGTTGCCAATTTGACTTAATCTGGAATCAATCAAAACACAAGCTGTTGGGCACTCCTGTGGGGGATTTTCTTGATCAGATTATTTGAGGCATGTGGATGTACCCGAAATCTGGACAGAATTTTCTGATGTTAACCCAGATACAAGGGCACGGAAGAAACCTTTGCTTTTTGCCCATGTGCCTTCACTCTTGCTGACAAGTTCATATATTCTGTTACTGAATTCTTCATGACTCCAATATAGACTGAAGGCCAGTACTCTCCAATATTCACTTCCAACTGGGATTTCTGAGACATCACCCTCATGAGCTAGGCAGGGCCCAGTGTAAGACAGCCGAGAGATCCACTGTTGTAAGCTAATTTAATAAACCCACTATGTGTGTGTGTGTGTGTGTGTGTGTGTGTGTTATATGTACATCTATATAGGTACACCTTTTTTTTTATTCTATTAATTCTGGTTCTTTAGAGAACCCTGCCTAATATGTCAACATTTTAGAAGAAAGAGGAAGAGGGGAAGATGCAAATTAGCAGTTGTTCAAGGTCTGCAGTGTTTGTGTCCCTTGATCAATACCCTACATTGTTCTTATGATTTAGACCTAGAATTACCTATAATATAATTCAAGCCTTGAACTCAAAGGTGGCAGTCAAAACCTTTAGATCCCCAAAGACAGGGACAAAATTGTCTTAAAATTAGGGTACCAGCAGTCAGACTGGATGTTTGCCATCAGCAACCATTGCGTCCAAGCTGACACTTGGTGACTAGCAGTTAACTAGGCAATGACAGCTCTCATTTTGTTCTACTACTCTATTCTCTTCTAAGCAAACAAAAAGAGAAATTAAGATCCCCTTCAGAAGACTGACTATGACACAAAGCAAGATTGGGGAAAGGTTTTTGTTGATTTTTGTAAGAATAGCCTTTGTCTTCACACAACAGAGGGTAGACTTTGGCAAAGAATATCCTGATTCTCCATTTATGCACTATCAGTAGCTGTCTGCTACCAATCTTGATGAATATTTGACGAAGCAATATTCATAAACAAGGCAGGCTTCCAACATACAAAATGCTTCTTGTTTCAAAAATTCCAGACATAAATTAAATAAGAAAACTTAAAAGAGATTAAAGCTCTGGATAGCAATGCAGTTTATATTAGAAGCAGAGAATATTACAAAATCCAGGCCAGTTTTTAATATTAAGAAAACACTTCCACACACTTATACACTTGAACACATACTCTCACAGAGGCCTGTCTCTTTATTAAGTTTTGTGAATCATACAAATTCTCATATGTGATTAAAAGACTGATAGCTACATATATAAGGTAGGAGACACTTGAATCCACACTTTAGCAGAGTCTATTGTTGAGACATGGCTATATGTTGGTGAAACTATTGACAGTCTTGGCTCTCACAGTCCAAGAATGTAACCTTTGACCCATCCACAGATTCAGCTCATTGTCCCTCAATTTTAAATCTAAGAGAAAAAACTAGAGGAGAGTAGACATAATAAATAGATACCAGTTTCTTTATTATATATGAAACAATTTTATTTATTTTTGTCTGTATAGTTGCTTTGCCTCAGATGTGTGCAGTGCCTGTGGGTACAAGAAGAGGACAGATCCTTTGGGACTAGAGTTACAGAGAGTTGTGTATTACCATGTAGGTGCTGGGAATTGAGTGCCTGTCTTCTGAAAGATCAGCCAGTGTTCTTAACTGCTGATTCATCTCTCCAGCACCAAATCTATTAATTCTACATCATAACAGTTAGTCCCAGTTGTATATATGTGTACCTCATGTGGTCCTGTTGCCTCTGAGGTCAGAAGACGACAATAAATTCCTTGGAACTGGAGTTACAAATGTTTGTGATCTGCCATGTGGGTGCTGCCAACCCAACCCAAGTTCTCTACAAAAGCAACAAATGCTCTTAAAATTCGGAGCTATTTCTCCAGCCTAATATGTGTCAGTTTCGTTTGCACAATGCATACTGAAAGTATAACAGCTCAAGTTGGTGCCCTGGTTTGAGTCTCGAAAGCAGTGGTTCTCAACCTTCCTTATACTGTGGTGACCTCCAGCCATAAGATTATTTTTGTTTCTATTTGGCTGTAGTTTTGTCACTGTTATGAATCATAATGTAAACATCTGTGTTTCCTGATGGTCTTAGGCAACACCTAAGAAAGGGTCATTCGATCCAAAGAGGTTGCAGCCCACAGTTTGAGAACCACTGCTCACTGTCTCATTCAGAGTGAAGTGATGTCATAGAATGACTTATATTGCTTTCTGATTATGCCTCCACTTCCCCAATAATCTAACCTCAAATCTAGTCTTCCTCTAAACACCTTCGTGCAACCACACTGACTTCCTTGCTGTCCTGAAACAAGTCAAGGTTATTCGTATACCTGGGGCCTTTGCCTCTGCTGTTTCACCAGCCTAAAATGTGCTTCTGAAGTCTGTGTCCCATACTCTCTGATCTTAATTCCTTCACAGTCTCTTGAAGAAGCCTTTCTAGATTATCAGCACCCATAAAGCTTATTATTCTTATATTCCTTTTTTATAAAAAAATATATTTCCTACCTTGTAACATAACTATCATCTAGTGAATTTTATTTTGCCAGAGAACAATGTCACTCTGTTTGGTCCATTGCTATATCATCTGTGCCTAGACAAGTGCATACCATATAGTGATGGAGAAATAGAGAATCACAAATCCTTTCTCTTGTCTCCAATGCTTTTTTTTTCAGGGCATTTCTTGCTGTTCTACTACAGTGATAATACAGGCTTATTATATCTTAATTTTCTGATAACTTCAATATCTTTTAACTTTTATTTAAAATATATCTGTATGGATTATCAAGGGTTATTCATCTGTTTATGTTTCCTTGCACTTTTGCTATTGGCCCTGTCTCTTTCTCCCTCCCTCTCTTCCTCTTTCCCTCTCTTCCTCCCTTCCTTCCTCTCCCTTCCTTCCTTCATTCAGTTGGTTTTTTACATCCTGGCTGCAGTTTGTTTTCCCTCCTTCTCTCCCAATACCTCTCCTCTACCTCGCCTCTCATGCCCCAATTCACTCCTCTTCTGTTTCTCCCATGGATATCAACCAGACGTGATATATTGCTGGTGTTAGAGTTAGAGGAGCAGCAGGTGTAATTGAAGTTCAAGGTGTCATCCCATCAAGAGAAAACCCTCTGATGGGCCAATCTTGATTAGGTAAGGCCCAAAGATCACAGACTCTGGAACATCTTTTGCTTGTGCTGTGCCTTTACACGTTTGCTTCTGTGATCTTTGTAGCTGCAAATATTTTCTGTCCATTAGTTACCCTGGACCAGGTTTTCTCTACTCGCCTGTTCCCAAAGCTGCTTATAAAATAACAGACCTAAACAGAGAACTCTCAACAGAGAAATCTAAAATGGCTAAAAGACACTTAAGGAAATGTTCAACATCCTTAGTCATTAGAGAAATGCAAATCAAAATAACTCTGAGATTCTATCTTACACCTGTAAGAAAGGCCAAGCTCAAAAACTCTGATGGCAACTTATGCAGGAGAGGTTGTGGGGTAAAGGGAACACTCCTGCATTACTGGTGGGAGTGCAAGCTGGTACAGCCCCTTTAGATATTGATATGGCATTTCTCAGAAAATAAGGAAAGAACCTTTCTCAAGACCCAGCAATACCACTTTTGGGTATATATCCAAAGGATGCTCAATCGTACCACAAGGACATGTGTGTGCTCAGCTATGTTCATAGCAGCATTGTTTGTCAAAGCTTGAACCTGGAAACAACCTAAATACCCGTCGACTGAAGAATGGATAAGGAAAATGTGGTACATTTACACCTCTCGGAAAATATGGTTTTGTTTTGAGTTTTTACCATGTTATCAAGAGCTAAGATGGAAAGAAATACAAGGATTCATGTATCATTAAAGAAAGAAAGAAAGAAATGGGGTTGATAGCCAAACCTGGCAACCTAGATTTGATCCCAAGACCCGTGTGGAAGAAACAAGAACTGACTCTTGCAAGCTGTCCTTTGACCTCTGTGTGCACTCCATGTCACCCCAGTAAATCATCATAAAGAGAAAATTTGAAAATGTAGAGACATTGCTTAGAGACCACCAATACAATGTGGTGTGTGCTTTCAAAGTACTTCCCACAGGAAAGCCTATAGGCTCACAATGTCTGGATGTCACAATGGATACCCCTATGGCTCCAGCGTGTGCAGAGAATGGCCTCTCCACACTAAACATGGGGTCTGTGCCTTGGGGACTTTAAAGCCAATAAAGGAAGTATATGACATAAAAGAAGGAAAATGAAGCCAAAGAGGTTATTTTGGGCTATAAATCCCAAATAAACCAAATTTAAACTTGAAAAAAAAACACTCTGAGGCTTAATATTAATTACATAATCTTTGGACTATTAGCTCAGGCTTCTTATTAAATAACTCTTACATCTTAGATTAGCCCATTTCTATTATTTTATATTTTACCATGAGGCTCATAGTTTGTTACCTCTTGTTTCTTGGGCAGCTACATGGCACCTGCCTAATTCTGCCTTCTTTGCTTCTGTTTCTCTGCTTGGAATTCCCACATAGCTTTATTCTGCCCTGCCATAGGCCAAAATAGCTTCCTTATTACCAATGGTAATAAAGCATATTCATAGCATACAGAGGGGAATCCCACATCAGATCTTTCTCTGGTACCTGCCATGGTATGAATGGATGTAGAGAGACTCCCATTGACTGTAATATACTGCGTTTATCTAATGGAAACATCCCACTCTGCTGGGTATTTTTATCTGTGGATTGTCATGAAGATGAATTCTACCTAAGCTGTATTGTCTAATTGATAATAACAATGTTGTCTTATACAGAGTTTTGATGAATAAAAATATATTTAAGAAACCATTACACAGTCAGGTCCTGTAAGTTTCACCTAAGGAACTGCATTGGCCATTGTTCAAGTTAATTATTCACAAAAACAGTTGTGTCCCAGGGGCCAGGCTGGCTCAAATTCCTTTAATCTTAATGCTGAAAAATGCTCTCACGGGTTTTGGTGAGCATCATTAACTGAAACAAAGCTTTAAAACAACTTCAGGGTAGATCAGATGCTTTGACGATAGCTTTGAGATGGAAAACTCTAGAAAACAATGTAAAGTTCACAAGGGCACATAGTTGAGGTCAAATACAAAGCAACGCAATCATAAGCAGCTGACATTTTTCTTGCTAGGATTGGTTGATGACCAAAGGTGTTGTCTAATTCCCTAATTCCTTATACCCATTTCTACCCTCAATCTTCTGATACAAAGGAAAAAAATCTATTGATAAGTAGGTATGCACTTTCAAAAGTCCTTCTTTAAAGTAGAACTGACTGATTCTTTACCATATCTAAAGTTTAGGTTTGTGATTCCTTTAAGATTCCTTATATGATTACAGGGCAAAATAAGTAATATAGTAATTGGCCCTTTCTTTGTAACAAAAAATACAGCCTTCCAGTAGAAGACATGACTGAGAAAAATACCTCCCTTGCCCACATGGTTAATCTATAACAAGCTACTTGGGTATGAATATATGTGGGTTTTGTTTTCCCCTGTAATGCATAAATGTTTAACCATATAAAGGAAATGAAGAACATGCTTTTTACCTGTATTCATTATAATCATTCATTTGAAAAATAGAATGCACCACATTGTAATTCCTATATTGCCTAAAAAACTTTATTGGGATATATAGACTACAGAAAATGGATGCAGAGGGCCTATTTTTGTCCTCTGTTCCATCTCTGTCTGGTCAGAGTTGGCGAGCTCCTATTAGCTCAGATAAGCTGTTTCAGTGGGTATCACCATCATGGTCTTGACCTCTTTGCTTATATTCTACCACTGTTAGACTGGACTTTGGGAGCTCAGCCCAGTGCTCCACTGTGGATCTCTGCCTCTACTTCCATCAGTTTCTGGATGAAGGTTCTATGGTGACATTTAACATAGTCATCAATCTGACTACAGGGCGAGGCCAGTTCCGGCACCATCTCCACTACTGATTAGGGTCTTAGCTGGGATCATCCTTGTGGATTCCTGGGAATTTCTTTACTGCCAGGTTTTTCTCTAGCTCCCTCTATCAAGATAATCTTTTTGCTTGTTTTTCATCTCTGTCTTTCCCCAACACGACTATCCCATTCCTTCAAGTTCTCTTTCTTCCTCCCTTTCTCCCCTCCTCCTCTCTTTCCACCCACCCTGATCCCTTCACCACAATGCTCCCAATTTTCTCAGGAGAACTTGTCTATTTCCCCTTCCCAGGGGGATCTATATAGGTTTCTCTTAGTGTTCTTCTTGTTATTTAGCTTCTCCAGGGTCATGGATTATAGGCTCGTTACTCTTTTTATTTACAGCTAGTATCCACTTATGAGTGAATACATACCATGTTCCTCTTTCTGGGTCTACATTACCTCACTCAGGATGTTTCTTTTTTTTCTGGTTCCATTGATTTGTATGCAGATTTCAAGATGTCATTGTTTTTTACCACGGAGAAGTACTCCATTGTGTAAATGTACATTTTCTTTATCCTTTCTTTGGTTGAGGGGCATCTAGGTTTTTTACAGGTTCTGGCTATTACAAATAAGTCCTTGTACTATGACTGAGTAATCAAGGTAGGTTGATTCCCAATTTTCTGAGAAACAGCCATAATGATTTCCAGAGTGGGTGTACAAGTTTGCATTCCCACCAGCAATGGAGAAGTGTTCCCCTTACTCCACATCCTCTCCAGCATAAGCTATCATTGGTGTCTTTGATATTAGCCATTTGGACAGGTATAAGATTATATCTTAGAGTCGTTTTGATTTGCATTTCCCTGATGGCTAAGGATGTTGAGGATTTGCTTAAGTGTCTTTCAGCCATTTGAGATTCTTCTGTTGAAAATTCTCTGCTTAGATCTGTACCCCATTTTTAATTGAATTATTTGGTATTTTGATGTCTAGTTTCTTGAGTTCTTTATATATTTGGGGATCAGTCCTCTGTCTGATGTAGGGTTGGTGAAGATCTTTTCCTATTCAATAGGTTGCCTTTTTGTCTTATTGTCTGTGTCCTTTGTTTTACAGAAGCTTCTCAGTTTCAGGAGGTCCCATTTATTTATTGTTGCTCTCAGTATCTGTGCTACTGGGGTTAAATTTAGGAATTGGTTTCCTATGCCCACGTATTGAAGGCTAGTTCCCACTTTCTCTACTATCAGGTTTAGTATGGTAGGATTTATATTGAGGTCTTTAATCCATTTGGACTTGAGTTTTGTGCATGGCGATAGATATGGACCTATTCGCATTCTTCTTCATGTTGACATCCAGTTATACCAGCACCATTTGTTGAAGATACTTTCTTTTTCCATTGTATAATTTTAGGTTTTTTTGGTGTGGGTGACAGTTGTATGGCTGGGGCAGACTGCAGGGTCTCTGGCAATGGATTTATCCCTAATGCTTGTAACTGTCTTTTTGGAACCCATTTTCTTTGGAGGAATACCTTGCTCAGCCTTGTTATAGTAGGGAGGGCCTTGGTCCTTCCTTAAAGCAATGTCCCTTACTAGTGGATGGGGAGTGGGTGGGGAAAGGTGGAGAGAATGGGAGGAGGTGAGGGAGTGGAAACTGGGATTGGTATGCAAAATAAAAAGATAGGTCTTTTTTTAAAAAAATAAAAAGATATATATATATATATATATATATATAAGAAAAAATGATGTAATAGAAAGAACAGAGAAGAATAGAGAAGAAGAAACCATAAAGAGGTGTGAGTGTCTTTTTCCCTAACTCCCTCAGATTATAAAAAAAAGGTCATAGTATACACCAAGGCTGTGGATTTTCCTTTGAGCCCTATGCTGTTTGGAGGCTGCCCCCAGACAATGATAGTATATCAAGTTGCAGAGAGACTATGTACTTTTTTTCCTATTAAGACTTGACAAGTTAGCCCAGTAGAATGAAAGGGTCCCAATAGCAGGCAACAGAGTGAGAGACAGCACCTGCTCTCCCTTTTAGGAGTCTCATAAGAAAACCAAGCTACACAATTGTAACATATAGGCAAAGTGGCCATTTATTTAAAAAAAAATTCTAAGTCTTGCTTAAGTGAGCCAGTTTTCTTTTCAAAGATTATCTAAGCATTTTCAATATGAAGAACTGGCGCCTTCTAAAGTTGGGGTGAAGTTATCGATCATTTCCCCAACTTATTTGAACCTAGAAGTTTTCATCACAGCAGTAGTGTTAGAACACACTGAACTTTCAAACAATTTTCCTCTGCATTCTATATCTTTTATAATGTTTTTATGAAAAAGAAAACGTGATTTGGAGAAAGGGGTGGCACACAAATTT
Organism: Ondatra zibethicus; assembly: GCA_004026605.1. Classification (NCBI taxonomy): domain Eukaryota; kingdom Metazoa; phylum Chordata; class Mammalia; order Rodentia; family Cricetidae; genus Ondatra; species Ondatra zibethicus. The sequence goes on from PVIU01007417.1 coordinate 56,394, forward strand.
AAAGAATGACAGAATTAGAAACTATACAGGTTGTTCCAGTTCATTAATGATAAATTGTGTGAAATAATGTGTACCATTTCACATATGTTAAAATTAAAAAATATAAACACACACAAAGACAGGCATTCCCAAATATCCCAGAATAACTAGTACTTCTGTCAAATTAGAATTTGTCACTGTCTCATGTCAATTCTCTTTTTCTTTCCTAGTTCTGTCTTTATTCTTTTTAGTTTTGTTTTTATTTTTTTGAGATTATAATAGACCATTTTCTCTCAAAACCCTCCAATGTATGTATCAATTCTTTATACGTCATGAATGCAACTTCTTATACTCCTAAACTCCTCCAATCCACAAATTATTTCAATGTTTTCCCTTGTACTATAATGCAAACCAAGTTATAATATACATCGGAACAATTTATATTTACAAGACACTAATAATAACCAAAGATCAAATATACATTTGAAAGCAAATTAAATGATCATTTGAAACCAAGAGGACTCAAAGTAAACAACACAATGCCCTCATCTAAAAGGATGAGAAGAATCACAAACATCCATTAAATTCAGATAGGTTACCAACATTGGAATAAAAAGCCAAAAAAAAAAAATCTAACTTGGTGACACATGTGGTTAGTTAGGGTTGCTCACAAAAGAATGGGAAGCTTAAGGGTGGCTATGCCACTGCTGAACAAAAATCTCTCTCCATCAGCAACTGTTAAGGGTATTTGTACACACAGAGACACAAATCCTTAGAAATAGATGTGACCTTGGAACCCTATGCCCCTGCCTATAAACTTTGTGGAGGAACAGGGCCTTGTGAGGCCACCTCAGCATTTGTTAACTGCTTGTGAATCTTCCTGAGGGGCAGGACTTCAAGAGTATCCTCCCTTAGTAACCATTAATGGTCTATAAATAAATAGGGAGGGATGTGACCTCATGAAACCCTCTGTGTCTTTATAACAGAATGTTAATGGTGCCAGTTTTGTGCATATCTTCTTCTTTGGGTAATCAAAGCTGTTGTTCAATAGGGAAAAATAGGGTCATGACCAGAGGACAGACTTCTATCCCAAGACCTGAAAGAGAACAATTACTGTGTATCAATAAGAAAAAAATTGACAAGTAGCAACAAATCAAAACTTGCAATTTCAGATTGAGTGCGGAATTAACTTTTGGGAAACTGGGCATGAAGTTCTTTTGGTTCAAAGGAGCCAACTTCCTTTATCACCCTCTCTCAGGTAGAAAAGTCATGAGTTTGTGACTATACTGAAAAAGATACCTGGAGAAAGGAGTTGTGGGTACCTGGAAAAAAGGCTTTCTGTTCCATGAAGCTCAGTGAGGTAGTTTGATGATTTCAGTTGATCATGGTGGGCTAGCAAGGTGGCTCTGGTTAGAGTTGCACAAGGAAGAAGTGAAAGCCATTTCTGAGTCTCTGAGAGAGAGAGTAGGTTCCAGTGCACCACTAGTGGCTAGATCCCTTTTATCTTCAAAGGCAGTCACAGGTGTTCACATCCTTCTAGATTATCTACCGGCTCTTCTTTGACATCTCTTACTTCTGAATGGCAAGTGCTCAGTTGGCATCGAAAAGGCAACAAAAGTTTCATAATAAATTATTGTTTATACTCTTTGGAAGAAACTAAGTATGTGCGTGTTGCTTATGTTAAGTACACACATCAATAATCATGCATGTATCCTATAGGAATATATATGTATAAATATAATATTTATTTAAATCTTAATTAAAAAGTAGAATAAAATCCTACAAGTACATTTTAAATATTCTGGAAAAAAATCTGAAAGATTTTACAGTGTTGGCAATGAGAACAAGGTTTTATGTCTTAAATTAGAAAAAAAAAGTTGACACTCTAAATAACCTTTGCCGTTGAAGCCCTCCTAGAATTACGGCCAAAGACTATAAATGCTCCAGCACGTTTCTGAAATTACCTTTTGTACTGTCTAAATGGTTTCTCTGAAATCAAGTCCAAAAACATGCTCTTTACAAAAACTGTAAAATAATATATTTTAAGCCACTAAGTGCAAAGTAATTTGATATTACAGCAAAAGGGAAGTAACATGAGGTCAGCATGAAAGTTTCCTTGTTTGTATTTATTACATTTTCTTTATTTCAAGACAGACTTCTCATTCGCACTGAATCTCTATGAGGTTACACAATATCTTACAACTTCTTTAGTATAAGAAACATCTATGATATGTTGAAGTGTTCATTGCTTTTAAATTAAGATCCAGAGAATATGGCTGTCAGTAGCTGAGAATCGAATCTTTGAGATAACACTGACTGTATTTTTGCTTTGTTTCAATACTTCCTAAATGCCAGAACAACATGTAGAAGAGAGAATATGAACAATAAATACTTGTTAAATAATGAAAATAAATGCCCTTTCAAATCAGTAATTTAATTACCTGTTCCTATAAAACATGAATAAATAAATGTGTCTTTCTACATAACTCCAACTTTACATAATCATTCATATTTTTGCCTTTGTCTCATTCACTAAAAATTACACAGACCACTTAAACCATTTAATATTTCATATTAATGAAATATTAATTCATGAAAGCATATAAATGTGCTAACAGTGATTAGAAAAGTTAAAAGAAACATGCTTCTTTCACAGAAATCTTCGTGCGTTTCTTTGAGTGAAACTCACATTTCATGGTGCAGTATTTTTTTACTAACAAAGACGTGGGAACTAGCAGCTATGAGTGGTCACTTGAAGTGACTCAATCATGCATTCATTCATTTACATATGTAAAATGACAACGTGTGCTTAAAATTGATAGATTTTTTTTAAAGATTATTTGTTAGTCATTCTCAAACATAGTAACTGGACACAGTATATATGTGAGCTCGTGTTATGGCCTTGTTAGGTCAGGAATAAAGAACTGCTTAGCTGGTAGTCTGGCAGAGAGTCTCTACCTATTTGGAGTCAAGGTGTCAGCAATAGCTGATGTTTCTGATGTTTTCATTGGGACTGATGAATCCATTTACATGTTGAATCACCTAAGTGGCTGTTGACCAGAGGTCATCATTTGTCTGTGTGGATCTTGATTTTTGTTTTTAAGGGCACAACAGTTAAAGACAAGCAAAATGAGAAAAGATAGATAGATAGATAGATAGATAGATAGATAGATAGATAGATAGATAGACAGACAGAGAGACACACAGAGAGACATAGAAAGAACACTCAGGATATCTTTAAGTGAAGATGCATTCTATCAACTTCTCCTTCTCTTTGTTATGATATTTTCTACACCCTCTCAGGAGAGGTTTCAGCTCCTGGATCTAGAAGGGAAGGGTAGGATAGACATAGTTTAAAACTAACCCACATGGGAATCTCCTTTCCCTTGCTTCAAATTTTCACTCGAGTGATTCCCGGTCTGTCTCCTTTCTCCTTTTGCCAATCCTCCTATAATTCCCAAGGAATAAGAGTTATTAACTTGATTTGTGAATATATAAGAACAAATTGGTGGAGTCTTGCACTCTCTTTCCTTCCTCACGCATGCTTGTTTGTAGATTTCTATATGTTTCTGAGACATGCTAAGCCTCTCAGGCATGCTGTGTTCCTGTGTCATTAGTCCTCTGTGATTGAGTACATACATGTAATAGAGAGATGCAATATTAAAAATCCACCTGGCTCAAGGCCTACGTGTTAGTATCTGCTACCTCTTTTATCAAATAAAGAGGCCATATTTTGACCTCTGTCTTTTTGACTTCTCTGTTTTATAATTGGCTTTGTCAGGCAGGAAAAAATGATGCTATTCTTTGACCTTATTGATTGTCAATGTGGCTCTTAAGTGAAGCACACCCAAAAAACACACACAAAATGTAATACGAATCAAACATATGTTAAAAGGCAAAAATAAGAATGAATGATGGTAGAAGACATGTATTCAGAGGAGGATTTTCTAGATGAACTGAAATTTAGTATTTAAACGGTGGCTAAAATAAAGTCAGTCTAGAAGAAAGGGACATGATATAAAGAAACAACACACACAGGCACACAAACACACACACACACCCCTACACATAAAAGGTAAGTATTTTCAAAAGATATGACTATATCTTCTATGAGAGAAATTTTGGTTTTATAGGATTGGTATGGCACAGGAAGACACAGAAATGGTGTGCATGAAGAACTATGAATAATTTTAAAATAATAAACAAGAGTAATAAATATATATGCGGACCGAAAACTCAGGTAACAGAATGCTGCAGTGTAGGAGACAGATGAAAAGACTGGAGCATTTACTGGCGACAAATTTCTAAACATAGGACAGAAGGTGGTTTCAGGGGTGACACCTCAGACATTCAGAAATCATTTGATTGCTTTAATAATTTTAAATCAGTTTAAGAGAAAGTTAGGTGAGATTAACATATAGTGGAATGATAAGACTGAGTTCTTAAGCCCACCAGAATTGGAACACTAGAAGTAAGAGATATAAGGTAGGTATCACAGGAGGCATAATACTCTAGGGTAGAGATGCTGAAAAAAATTAAATATAAGGGAAAACAACCTTTTGTAGTGGGGAAGCAATTTGCTCAAGGGAAAAATAATATTTTTTTGATCTTTCTAAATTTCCCCTTTGAAGATCCTGAATAATATTGGCCTACATGGTAGAACTCTTTTCTTGACTAAGAAAATTATCAAAATTCTAGGCTGACATGGAGATGATAACCCCTCCAAGCCACTGTAGGCAAGAAAAGAAAACAAGATGTCAGATTTCCCTGTTCCATGAAAAGCAGAGCACCATGGTGTAATTTAAATATAAAGATCTGCGAGAGACTACTATTGCAGGCTAAAGTACACAACTCAAGGAAAATGTGAAAGAAAGCAGACATTGGTGAAGTGAGAGTGAACTTGGCAACCGAGGGGAAAGGAAATGAAATGGAGGAAGGTCCATATGGAGAGGAAATTCAAATTCATACTGCAGCCTGCCCATGTTTTACTGAGCAAAGCTGTCGCATTGCCAAGTCAGAAAACCATTTATATACCTTACAGGACCCGGAGACTTCTTGCCAAAGTAATAGTGAGCTTATTTTAATGTTCTCTCTGGGACTATCAACCACTTGGTCATATTGGCTTCATGATAACTTTAGAACTAACAGCATTTCAAAAGAGTTTATGTTTGTCTGCTAAGAATAATAATATCATTTTTAGAACAACGTGTAACATTCATCCACTGGTTTGGTTGGCTTTTGCTTTGGTTAATCACGTTTGCCTTTTCAGGAATTTATTTAATTTGTTTTATATGCAATTTCTTCAGGGTAGTAAATTAAGTAAACTGGAATCGTTTTTTTTTCCCATTTAAAGAATTACTTATACACCAAGAGGTTCAATCTCAAAATGAAGAGTCTGACAACCTTTTAGTGCCTGTAGCTATGTTAACACTAAAGCATTTGCTATGCTAATCACTATGGTTTTTAAAACAAAACCATGAAACTTAATTGGTCCCAATTGTTTCATTTGAATTAGCTGGGTAAAACAAATGTCTTTTAGGCTCATATTTACATTTTGGTGGGACTTGCTCCCATCAACTACAATTATTCCCAACTATTCATTATACAAATATTACAAAGTTATATTGTATTACAGTATTTGTGTGTATGTATATCTTCATATGTATATAGGTGCATAGGCAAATATATGCACATATATATGAAGTCAGAGGTTAACCATGGATGTCTTTCCTCAAGTAAGATACACATTTTGTTAAGAAAAGGTCTCCCACTGGCCTAGGACTTTCCACATAGGCTATGATGGCAGGTCCAGCCCCGGAGATCTGGCTGTGTCCACCTCTTAGCACTGGATAACAGTTAGACATCACCACCCCTAATTTGTGGGGGTCGTAGGGATTGAAATCAGAACCTCATCCTTACAAGGCAAGCACTTTACCAACAAAGACATCTCCCGGACTTCCCATGTCATGGAATTTTGAAAGAAGGACAGCGGCAATGGATGAAATATCACCATTTATTTAGGCATCACAAAATTGTCTATAAGGAAAAATGCCCAGATACTTTTACTTTCAGCTAGTTCTTTTAACAACAATTGCCCTCAAAACTACTAAGTTTTTACTAGAACAACCCACTAAGTTCTGCTTACAGATTTCAACTTTTTTTTGCGGGGGGGGGGTTGGAATTTGTCTTAAAACCAATATGGTCAGGCTCTTGATAGCAACACCCCACTCTGGTACTAACTTTATATTAGTTACTTGTCTGTAGCTCCGGCAAAACACAACAAAGGCAGTTCGTGGGAGAGTTTATTTGGACTTAGGGATCCAGAGGGATGAGTACATTATGCCACACTGGTAGCATGGCAACAGATGGAAAGTATGGTGACTGCGATGGAGAAGTTAAGAGCACACATCTTCCATTACCTCCAGTGAGGTGGCACTTCCGAAAACTCTTGAACTGAGTCTCCATATGCAGTCAAGGTGGCCACCATCAGCCATCACAATAATGAAATCAGTTGTAGTGCTTAAATCATTTAAGGAGCATCTTATAATAATCAATAAACAATTACTTTGTTTATGTGGGTTTGGGGATCCATGGCTATGATGTATTTGGAAATCTGCAGTGTTCACTGCTATACTATCAAGTATAAGAAGCTCTACAGGAAATTGTGTTTACTTTAAACCCACCGCTTCATACACCTATTGATAGCCTGGGAACTGTTGTTATGGTAACTATACAAACATATTCTATGACCCAATTTGTGGAAAGCCAATATGGTCTCAAAAGAATATAGTTAATGTACCTCATATGAATCTCAGCAAGTCAAGTAACTGGTTCAAAAACCTGCCACTGGTTTATGCCAGTACCCTGAACGGTCTGTGTATCACCCACCTTGGTGTGGAAAAAGCCTTCTGAACTTTGTGAATGTGTTTTACTCTAATTGGTTAATAAAGAACTGACTGCCTAGTAGCCAGACAGGAAATATAGGTGGGACAGCCAAACTGATAATGCTCGGAGGAAGAAGGGCATAGACTGGAGTCTCCAGGAGAGACAGAGGGAGCAAGACATGCTAGAGGTAAAGCCATGAGCCATGTGGCAATACATAGATTAATAGAAATGGGTTAATTTAAGTTGTACACGCCAAGCACTTGTAATTAACATTAAGTCTCCATGTTAGTTATTTAGGAGGTGGCATATGGGACAGAAATTTCTGCCTATACCAACCACTAATAATTAAAAATAGAAATTATTGGTTGATATGCTATTATGATTCATCACCATAAATGAGTTCTTTATAATGTATTTTAATTTCCCAATTCCTGATGTGTTCAAGTGATACCACATCACAAATAATGACAAAAGTATAGTGAAAAATTGCTCCTAACCCCTCCGCCATCAGAACAAAGTAGAAGTATTCCTTGTTCTTATCTATATAAAATATTTACTCAGATCCTAAAGTTCCAAAGACTTATGACTCTCCCATGCCACTCTCAATCTCCCTGTTGTTTTATCTATTCCTGAAGACAAGCCTGGGGAATATTGAATTTTGCCTTTAGGGATTTGTGATAGTTCATAGGACAGTCATGAATACAGAGTATCACTCTACTCCATAGACGTAAGTAGATTTATACAACTATATTCCTTTTCAACTATTTTTCCTGAGTAATGAGCTGAGATCATTTTGAGTCTTTTTTTCATTCCCACACTGTGTCACTGAGTACTAAACTTCCACATTAACACTGATAGTTTACCATGAACTGATTATATAGAAAGATCATTTAATAGTTTCTCCATGGAGGAAATAGTAAAGAACATCTATCTTGCTAAGCCAAACTCATCTGGAAGAATCTAAAAGCACAGGTCTCAGGCATCACATATAATTCGCTTCCCTCATATCAAGAGTGGATAAGCCTCAGTTGCTGAACTTAAAGTTTCTTGTTATATATGATATAGAAAACATTTTGAGTTGGAACAATTACAATCATTTGAAATATTTCTTTTATTTTTTGAAATTTATAGTATAATTGAATCATTTCCTCCAGCCCCTGAGCCCATTTTGCATTGTTTTGTATTGACTGCTATTTTTGCCAATTTTATACATGTATACAATGAACTCTGATTATCATTCTCTCACATATTTCTCCCCTCTCTACCAATCCCTCCTCACTGATCTCAGTCTCTTTCCAAGATTCCTGGATTTCAGTTTTGTTTCACGACCCATTCAGTTTCGGCAAGGCTGTCTGTGTGACCACTGACTAGATCAAGACTATACATTGAAGCTTGTGCAACCCTCAGCAGGTAGACAACTGCAGGCAATGGTTCCCATTCTCTTTGAATCTACCATAGCAAATAGTCCATAAATGAGGAGCGGGGACCCCTGAGCCCTTCCTTTATCCATGTTTGATTGTTCTTGGGACCATTCTTATGCATACTCCATGCAGGCATCTGCAGCTGCGTAAAATTCATGAATGTAAAGTCTGTATTTTTTGTGCAGATATCATTTTACAGCCGTTCTCCTTATCTAGTTTCAATAGGTGCTCCAAGTTTAACATACAAAATCTGAAAATTGAAGCTAGAATCCACATATGAGGGGGAATATGAAGTGGTGCATTGTTTTTCTGTGTGAAGGTAACCTCACTCAATATAATTTGTCTCAGTCCCTTCCATTTACCTCAAATTCTATAATTTTATTTTTTTTACTGCTGAATATAATTTCATCATATTTTAAATGCACCACATTTTCATTATCTTCTCATCATTTGATGGATATCTAGGGTAATACTATTTTATAGGTATTGTGAATATCATGATAGTGTGCATAGATGAAAATATTTTTCTGTAGTAGGATAAACAGTCCTTTATATGTCCAAGAATGGAATAGTGGGCCATATACAAATATGTTGGTATCTATGTTCATAAGAGATATCTTGGTCCTCACTCTGCCTGTCTTTTGTTCTACCTTTATCTGATTTTGGTACTACAGCAATACTTGCTTCATAGGAAACTGGAAATATTACTTCCATTTCGAGTTTGTGGAACAGTTGAGTAATATTTGTTGGAGTTTTGCTTTAAAGGTATGGTAGAATTCAACCATGGCTACATTTTAAACTTTTTTTTAATTACTGCTTCAATCTCCTTCTTTGCAATAGTTGTATTTACATTATTTATCCATGCTATTTCTAATTATTTTTTGTTTTAACATAGGCACTTAGAATTATATGTTTCCCTCTTAGGACTTCTTTCATTGAATGTCAGTGTTGTTATTTCATTTATTTAATTCCAAGAATCTTAAAATGTCCTTATTGGTTGCTTTAAGGGTCCATTTAAATACAATGTGGTTTAATATCCATGAATTTGTACATTTTCTGAAATTTCCTTTGGTTTAACCACATTTCCTTGTGGTCAAACAGACTTTGTGAAGTTATTTCAATTTTCTTAAATTTGTTGAAATGTTCTTTGTGTCACAAAATGTGATCTATTTTGTAGAAACATCTATGTGCTGCTGAAAAGAATGTGTATTAGGGTGAAATATTCTTTACATTTTAGTTATATTCATTTGGTGGATGGTGTCATTTGTCGTCAAGGTTTCTTTGTTTATTTTGCCTGTATAACCGATCTATGAGTAAAAATGGGGTATTGAAGTCACTTTGTATTATTATGTTAGGGTTAATCTGTGGCTTCATGTATCCGATAGTTTGTTCTTTGAAATTAAGTATACCCAAGTGTAGGCAGTGACTTCTTCATTTTCCAGCTTCCCAGACCAAATAATCACACAGGAACTATATTAAATATACTGTTTGGCCAATGACGCTGACATATTTCTGGTTAACTCTTATATCTCAAATTATCCCGTTTCTATTACTCTGTGTATCACCACAAGGCTGTGGCCTACTGGTAAGGTTCTGGTGAGCATCTTTCTCCTTTGACAGTTACATAGCACCTCCTTGGCTCCACTTACTCTCTCTCCCCCTCTGTTCTAATTTCCAACCTGGCTTTACTCTGCTAAGCCATTGGCCCAAATAGCTTTCTTGATCAACCAATAAATGCAACATATATACAGAAGGACATCACACATCACTTAAGTTTTGTGTTCACATATTTAACATTTCAGTGTCTTCTGGATAGATTGTTCCCTTGATTTGTCTGAGGTGACCATATTTATCTGTATTGATCAATTGGATTTCAAGTATATTTTGTCAGATATTAGATTAGCAACACTCATTTGTTTCCTTGTTCTACTTGTTTGGAATATTTTTTCCAGCATTTTATTCTAAAGTAATGTCTATCCTTGAAGGTGAGATGTGTTTTTATAGAAAGCAAAAGGGTGGATCCAATGGGTTAACCTTGGTCTTTTAAGAGGGAAACTGAAGCAACTAACAACCAATTATTATTGAAAAGTGTTTCAATTGCTGTCATATGGTTGATTTTGTCTGTTTGACTTATTGTATATCCACTATCCAGCATCATTTTTTTCTGTCATCTCTGGGGTGTGCTTATCATTATTTTCAGTCTGAAGCAGGTTTTTTTTTTTTTTTTTTTTTTTTTAATTCCAGTTTCTTTGTAGGTTTGTTTGGTGGCTATAAATCTGTTTGACCTGTTTTTCTCATGGAACGTTTTCTTTTCTTTCAATTATGACAGGCAGTTTTGCCAGGTAAAGTATTCAGGGTTGTAATGCCGCAAAGCAATCCCACACCAGTTTGGAAATTATTATTAAAAGGGGTTATTTATTGGAGGGGAAAAAACTTACAGATCAATGTCTCAAACCACAGTCCTCTCGTTGCAAACAGGAAACAGAGAGTCTAGCAGTCTGAACGGAGGCCGGAAGCAAGAGGGCCAGTGGAGGGCTGCCGCTGTTTTTTAAAATGAAAAGACCACGCCCCAGTGGGCTGGTATCTTAAAGGCTATTGGCTGAAGGAGCAGAAAGAGCTCCCGCAGCAGGATTGACCCCTGTGTTATTTCAAAACTTGAAACATGGTCCGGTGGTGGTGGTGCACACCTTTAATCCAAACACTTTGGAGGTAGAGGTAGGAGAGTCTCAGTGAGTTTGAAAACAGCCTGGTCTACAAAGCAAGTTCCAGGACAGCCAGGACTGTTACACAGAGAAACCCTGTCTCAAAAAAACAAAAACCAAACCAAAAAAAAAAAAAAAAAAGAAAGAAAGAAAGAAAAAGAAAAAGAAAAAGAAAACTTGAATCACTTGAATCACTTTGCTCCAACTCTTCTGGCTTTTGAAGTTTCCATTGAAAACATCATCTATTATTCTGCTGGATTTACTGTCTTACAGCTTTCAGGACCTGTTCTCTGTTCCTTATATTTAGGATTCTTCTAAAAAATTCAATATTATGTGCATGAATGTTTTGTTTACATGTATGTTTGCATACCACAAGTGTGTTTGATACTTGACGAGGCCAGAAGAGGGCACTGGATCTCCTGGGATTGGAATCCCAGACATTTGTGGGCTGTTATATAGGTTCTGGGAATTGAACTTGGGTCTTTTGGAAGTGGTCCTTAATCAGTTAGCTACCTCTCCAGTTCCAGGGTTTTAACTGTAATATAAAACAAGGAGCTTTTTATGTAATCCTATTTAGTGCTCCGTGTTCCTCTTGTTCATGGATGGGCACTGCTTTACCCAGATTTGAGAAGTTTTCCTTTATGAGTTCATTGAAGATATGTTCTATACCTTTGACCTGAAGTTTTTCTTCTTTTGTATCCATAATTGGTAGATTTGAACTTTCCATGGTGTCCCAAAGTACTTCATAAAGCATTCATGAAGTTTTAAATACATATTATTTATTTTATTGAGTGATTCATTCTTCAACCTTGCCGTACATGCCTGATATTATGTCTTCTATGTGATCCATTCTGTGGTGAGGCTTTCCATTGAGTTTTATTAGCTTTATTGAATATTTCATTTCCAGTTTCATTTTAGTTTGGGTTTTATTCAATATTCTCTTTATTGAATTCAGTTTCATATCCTGAATTATTATTATTTCATTCAGATGTTTATTTGTATGTTCCTATACTTTAATTTCTAGTTTACTCTTGTCTTGTTTAAATTCATGTGGATATTTATTGGTATCCTCTTTTAATTTCTTGACTTTATTGAACATGTTTATGATTGTTCTTTTGAATTCTGTGTCTTGAAGTTCATCTAAGCCATTCTCCACAGGACAATTTACACAAAACTGGCCTAATTGCAGTAGACACAATGTGTTTGGTTTTCGTAAGTCATATTGTTCTTTTTTTTCTTTTCTCTTTTTTTCTTTTTTTTTCTGTAGGGCCTTGGACATCTGAAGTTAGTTTGTTTTGTGTTTTGATATGAGCTGTTATCCTACAAGGTAGGAGAATCCAGGTTGGGTGACAGGATAATTAACTTGGGGGACTCCCAAGACCTGGAACCAAGGGTAGTAGGTATCTTAGTAATTAGAATGGGCAGGTGGAGAGTGTCCAAATGCATGGAACTGAATTGTGTACATTGGCAGGACCATAATGGGTGAAAATAGGGAAAAGGTTCTCTTGGTGGGGCTGACTGTTTAGGCTATATGCCTTAAGAGGCACCGGGTAGAAGATGGAAGAGCTGAACTTGAAGGTGGATCTGGTCTCTCTCTGATCAGGGGCTAGCCTGTTCAGTTGACAATGTCATGGATATACTGTGGGATGTTCTGCAAAGGGTTTTGAGGAAGGAGGTAGGTTTGGGTAGACTAAGAAAGAGAAATATGACCATGCAGTGCTGTCTGTGTGGGTATCAGGCAAGGTAGGTAGGGTTAGGCAATCTAGGTAGGAGGAAGGACAGGGCTCTACCTAGGACCAATATTAGCTTAGGGTCCTGGAAATGTCAGGTGGTATGTTGGACAGTTTATGGGGGATGAAAGTACTACTGAGAAAGATTCTGAGAATATGAGAATGGAACCAACAAAACTTAAAAATGCATTTAAAAAACAACAGTGAATGTTTGATGTTAGTGATATTATGTGATCAAGTGTTATGAAGCAAGTTACCCTCTAACCTTGAACTACACAGACCAGTTATATCATTTTTCCTTTTAGAATATTTGAACATAGTTCACACAATTAGCAATGGAAAGCTTTAACTGTGCATATTGATTGTTCTTTCACTGAATATGTTTTGTACATAATAGAGTACGTTCCCTTAAACTATATTGTCTTTAAAATAAAATGTTTCTGATTCCCTCCCATTTCTTGTCTTCTATGAATTTTCATGGATAGAAGCAAAATGATTGTCTTCATACCTTGATGTCTGTGCTCATAATGTCTTTCCTAAAAATATTTTACTTTTATTTGTTTTTTTTATGTATATGGGTGTTTTGTATATATGTATTTCTGTACACTATGGTATGCTATGTGTGTATCTGATGCAGTCAAAACCAGAAAATGGCTTCAGATTCCCTGAGATTAGAGTCACACTTGACTGTGAGTTGCCATGTGGGTGCTGGAAATCAAAGCCTACTCTTCTAGAAGACCAGTCAGTGCTCTTAGCCACTGAGCCATGTCTCCAGCCCACTTGAAAATGTTTAAGGTTACAAGAAGTGATGGGGAACCTCCTTCAGCCAATGGCCTTTGAGAGGCTGGACCAGGTTGGGCATGGCCTTGGGTACCAAAAATGTGTGGACTTGCCTGCTTGCACTCTCTCTCTCTCTCTCTCTCTCTCTCTCTCTCTCTCTCTCTCTCTCTCTGTCTTTCCCAGATCACACACTTGGATACTTAATTCTGTTTCTCTTCCTGGTTCATACAGAGGCCTGTGATCTGTGAGTCCCCCTTTAAATAAAGAAACCCCTTTATACCCTATTTGGAGCTACTGTGGGATTATTTTATTTGTATTCCCCTTCATCTGGTGTGTTCCCCTTAAAGAAGGATAGTTTAATGATAAAAATTACACAGGTCCACTCATTGACATTGAGATTAGAGAACTTGAATTAATCAGTGCCTATGTGACCAGCAACATGATGTTTTGCAAATGTGACTTTAGACTTGTTCAACTTGGCCTTTGTCTTGTATAAATCTTGAGAAAAGAAGCCAAGAAAATGTTTTCTTTTTACTAATGCTTAATCTATGTTCTGATTTTTGAATTTCACTGTTTCATTTAAAAATAAACATATGCACCATAAGAGATTAAACAAATAAAACAAAGTGATGAATTCTGGTCAAGTGAATAGATGTTTCACAGGTCCTTTGGCTGCTTCCTCTTCTCCTTCCTTTCCTTGAATTTTGATGGCAGGTGTTATATTCATGTGACCAGCTCCAATAGCACCAAACAAAGGCATCTTCCTGGGTACTTAGAATAAATCAAGGAAAACAAAAGCAAACCCCAAATGAAGCAGATGATTTCTATAAGTAGCATACCTGCTTGGAAGGTGGTGTGAATGAGCTGATGTGTGTATGTGTACAAAATGTTAGAAACTGACCCAATGGAGAGGAAGATGTCCAAGGAAGAATGATTATTGAGCTCAGATGCACAGCAACATCAATACAAATTTAAAGGAGACCTGAGAGGAAAGAACATGTATGTGGCTCTGAGATAGAGCAGTATACAGCACACTTAGAGGTTGAAAATAGAATAACCCAGTGTGATCTGGGCATGGTGACATATGCCTGGGATTCTAGGATTTGAGGGGGTTCAGGATTATCTGAGCTATGCTTGCTATTTAGGAGGATCCTGCCTCAATAAGTAGATACCTAGATAGATAGATAGATAGATAGATAGATAGATAGATAGATAGATAGATAGATAGACAGATAGATAAATGAATAAATAAATAAATAAATAAATGGACAAAAGTCAAACCAATCAAACAAAAGCAGACCCCTGTGCCTGCCATGCAGGCACCAAAAAAAAAAAAAAAGAAGGCAAGGGTAAAGAGAGACAGTGGTAGCTGGTCATGTCAAACTGTGTTTAAATTTAAAGAATTAAAAAAAATTGAATTTCAATTACCTAGGTAGGTACTATTTGTTTCAAGTAAGCTTACTTAATAGAGATAGCTATCTAAATACATACTAGTATGGAAAACTTATCTTTCTCCTTTAAGAAATGTTAGCAGGCCTAACAAAGCTTAGAAGTCTGTCATTATTATGAATAAACAGCAAATATGACTTATCTGGCCTCTGATCCTTGCATTTGCCCTTGAAGGGTTGATTCTTTTTGAATGTATTCTAACTTCATTTAAGCACAAAGAATCATTTCTGTAACATAATGGAGTTTTTTGGCAGGAAATTTTATCCCTAGAAACTTGACCATTTTACAGAATGCAAGAAATAAGGAACATAGATATTATATTCTCAAAGGGAGTTTTTACTTAAATTAGGTTCCTTCCCTCATTTTTAGAGAAATCTTGTTAAAATGTCAATTCCTCTTATGATGGTCTCAGGTTTAGGGGACACCCTATGACAAAGGCTGGGAATAATTGTTTGTCAATAGAAAGATAACATCTCAAGAGCAACAAATCAGGCAAAGATCAATGAACAATGCCTTAGAACCAAACGTGTTCTGAGTAATTTTGATGATTCCATTTATTACTTTTTATTTCTTTGTGAGATTGGCTGAGGAGACACTGCTTTTCTAAAATTACACTAAAGTTTAAGTAAATTCTTGAGGCATTTAAGGTCTATCAAGTAATATATACATACCCCAGGTGAATGGAATGGACAAAGAAATTCAGGTTACCTTTGATATATAAACTGCTTTCTGTCCTATACTTTCTTGTTTGTTATATTTTTGCTGGCATATTGTATGAAACTTAATTATAAATCCTTTTAATATTGTTGTTTCCCAACAAGACATGCCTTTACTGGATATAAAGCATCATCTAATACAGGCTAATACTTTTATGATGTTTTTTTTTCCTGCCAAGGGAAAACAAACATCTATTTATCTATTTATTCACTTCAGGCAGGGTACCAATAACGGGCCAATGAAATTATTTCACTTAAGCCCAGTTTTATGACATTCATGAGGTTAATTAGGGTTACTTACCAGAACATGGGTATGGGGTCAAATTTCAGGAGCCCAGGATTATAAATGGCTATACCCACTGAACAAAAAGGTATTTCTCTCATTCAACAGCTGCTAACTCTTCATTAACCCTTCAGGAAAGGCATAGACTCATGAGATCATGCCCTATTTCATGACTGAAAGTTAATAGTTTCAATATTTTAAATTTGTTTTTGTTTTGTTTTTCATGGCAGGGTTTTTCTGTATAGATTTGAAGCCTGTCCTGGAACTTGGTCTGTAGACCAGGTTGGCCTTGAACTCACAGAGATACCCCTGCCTCTGCTGTGGGACAATGGTTTTAATAAAACACTGATTGGTCAGTAGCCAGGCAGGGAGTATAGGCAGGCAACCAGCCAAGAAGTATTTTTTTTTTTTTTTAGATGTCAGACATGTTTAATTTATTTATAATATTGTTCGAATCTTACAGGTTTTTTTTTTTTTCCACCAAGAAGTATTTGTAGGGCGATGAGAACAGGAGAATTCTGAGAAGAGGAAAGAGTCAGTCTGCAGTCATCATCCAGACACAGAGGAAGCAAGATGTGACTACGTTGCTGAAAAAGGTACCAAGCCTCATGGCTAACACAGACAAGAATTATGGGCTAATATAAGTTATAAAAGTTAATAAGAAGCCTGAGCTAATAGGCCAATCAGTTTATAATTAATGTAGACCTCTGTGTGTTTGTTTGGGACTAAACAGCTATGGGACCTGGTGGGACAGAAAAATATGTCAACAAATGGTGTGCCAACATGGGACTGACTAAATTCACTTAAAATCCTGAGAGAGTTTGGAAAATAGTTCTAGACAAAAAAAGAACAGAATTAAGCATGGCTTCTTGGTAACATTTTCCCAGGTGGGCTCTGTTTGCTAGAGGCAAGCATGTCTCATTTAAGAGGGGCTTCCTGACTCAGCGTTAGCTGCAGAAGCCTTGCAGCTCTTTTAAGAGGCCCACCACCAAACACTTAAATGGTGTTGATGAGAAGCCGACAGAATGATTCTTGGTGGTCTCAGGGACCTCAAAACTCCATTGAGTTGTGGCAAAAATCATGGCTCTGGCTGGTACCTTCACCATTAGGCTATACTCTTAGAAAGCTAAGGAATGGGCTGGATCCAGCCATCAAAGACATGGCTTTGATCCTAGACATATCACTTAGCAAATTAAAGACTCATGTGGGCAGAAAAAGAAAATATACAGTAAAGGTAGATTCAAAGACAAAGAAAACCTCTAAACAGTTTACAGTGTGTTTAAAAATAAATGTAGTCTTGGGAGAGAAAAGAAAAGGATAAAGTCCTTAAAATAAAAAAGAAAGAAAGAGAATAGTTGGGTGTGGTGGCACACACCTTTAATCCCAACACTTGAGAGGCACAGGCAGAAAGATTTCTGTGAGTTCATGGACAGCCTGGTCTTCAGAGTGAGTTCCAGGACAGCCAGAGATACACAGAGAAACCTTGTCTCAAAGGGCCAAAAATTAAAAATAAAAATAAAAGAAGTAGAGTTAAAAATAAAGCCACATAAAGATGAAAAATACACAAGGAGTCTGGATACTGTATGCTATTGTGTTGTCTTTAAATTGATGATGGTTAAGGAAGGAGCAAAAGCTGCTAAAAGGTATTTGATTATAAATGCTGCTGAATTAATCAAGCATATATATTTTGAAAACGCCTTGACTTCAAAATTTAAGTCAAAAATATGTTACTTTGGAGAAGAGGTTTTTATTTTGTTTCCACAGGAAATGGGAGGCTATGGATTCATTCCGGGCTAAGAAACATCAGGTTTGATCAAGGAAGAGCCCCCTAAAAGATGGTCCAGATGATCCAACATTTCAGAAGACCTCTGTTGGAATTTCCTCTGAGTTCTGCATCCAGAACAGATTCAAGACTGCTGACTGAGATTATCAAGCTTCACAGAATATTCCATTCAGGACTTTACCATAATTCAAAATTTTCTTTAGGTCCCTGTCAGATTATCAGCACCCCCAATCATCAGGAAGTATCCTAGAAAACTATGTATGCATCCCAAAAATTGGATTATGGATGTTCTTTCTTTAGAATGATGGTTACAAGTTGTTTTGGATAATGGTCAGGAGAAAAACTAACTAAAGAATATTCCATTTAGTTTTTATTTTTATGATTTTTTAAAGGGCGGAAGTGCTGTGGGACAATAGTCTATACCCTGTATTTTAATAAAATGCTGATTGGCCAGTAGCCAGGCAGAAAGTATATGTGGGGCAACCAGGCAGGAAGTATAGGCAGGGCAATGAGAACAGGAGAATTCCGAGAAGAGGAAAGAGTCAGTCTGCAGTTGTCATCCAGACACAGAGGAAGCAAGATGTGACTGCATCACTGAAAAAGGTGTGAAGCCTTGTGCCTAACACAGAAAAGAATTATGGGCTAATATAAGTTGTAAGAGTCAATAAGAAGCCTGAGGTAATAGGCCAACCAGTTTATGATTAATGTAAACCTCTGTGTGTTTATTTGGTACTAAACTGCTGTGGTACATGGTGGGACAGAAAACTTGGTCAACATACCTCTGCCTCCCAAGTGCTGAGATTAAAGGCATGGACCACCACTGCTCTGCCAGATTTAATCTTTTAAAAAATAATTTTTATATTAATTTCCAATTTATGTGTGTATTTAACTGAGATGGTAAATATATGCAGGTGTCTGCAGAAACCAGAAGAGGGCTTTGGATCCTTCTGAGCAGAAGTTACAAGCACTTGTGAGCTGCCCAAAATGGGTGCTGGAAACTGAGCTCAGGTCCTCTGGAAGAGGAATAGGTATACTTAACTAACAAGATAACTTTCCAGCCCCAATTGGCCTAGTATTATGCAGGTTCCCTAATAATTTATCGTTCTTTTAGTTAGGAGGTATAGTATCTGTTCTGATTTTGCAACACAGAACTTGCTTTGTATTGTATGTGTCAGAAGCAATTGTGCAAGAATGAGGGCAATGATGGGAAGGCCATACTCCTGGATATTATTAAGCAGTGTGAATTCTAATGCTAAAAAATCATCTTAACTTGGCTTAGTCTTGACACATGGAACACAAAATTTAATCATAGGTATCAAAGTGAACTTACTTAAAACTTATACTCTATGACACATCAAATCACTATAGTATACTTTTTACTAAAATAAAAGAATAAAATTTTTATCAAAGTTAATAAAGGAGTAAGTCAAAAAACAATCCCACATCAGTCTGGAATTATTATTAATAAAAGGATTATTTATTTAAAGGGAAAAATTTACAAATCACTGTCCTAGACAACAGCACTCTGCACAATCAGGAAAAGAATCTGGTAGCCGGAAGCGGATTCCAAAGCAAGAGAGGGAGCTCATGGCTACTGCTGCTTTTTCAAGCCAAACAGATCATGCCCAAGTTGGCTGGTATCTTATAGGCTATTGGCTGAAGGAGCAGAAGGAGCTCCCGCAGCACCTCCCCCTTTTGTTTAAGTAAGAGATTTCTAAACCTACTACAAAATTATATACAATAAGAATAAATATCCTATTCTAACTAGCTTAAGTCTTGTATAATAAATAACTTGTCTAAGTCATGAGAGGAAAGTAACTACATTTATCTAGTCTTCAACCACATTGAAGATCTGAGAAGGGAAATAATGTTAACTGAGTAATTAGGAAGTGCAATCAAACAACTTCCAAAACATGCAACAAATCGCAGAGACAACGGGCTACCTGGGCAATCACCCAAAGTCACATTTTCAGTGTTGAAGCAACCAACATTGGCTAAGGCCTAGAATAACTAACAGATTATTTTTAAAGGCAAAAAATTTTTCAAAATCATCTTACCCTGTCTTGGCAAGATTTGACAGTTCTGCTTATCCATTTCCAGATACTATGAATTTGTCAGTAGTTGAGGTATGGGCAGTTCCTTGCCCAGAGGCCGGTTTTGCCAAGAAGAAGACAAGCTCCAAGTGGGGTATCTTTGGTGCTCAACAATCTCTCGGAAATAGATCGGTATTGCCAGGAGTGATTGTGTTTTGCTACCACAGAACTCTAGGTTAGATTAAATGCCATTTTCTACAGTTCTTTGAAGAGGTTGAAGATTATCTATTTAGACAGAATATAATCTCCATATATCTAAAAAAGCTGATTAGTCTAACTATAAATATGACAAACATAGATAACTATTAATCTATAATTCTTAATACCTATCTAACTTAAAGACCAAGACATTAAGCAGCTGTGCAATAAATGAGGACAATGACCTCCAAATGTAAACAATGTACAAGTATGCACTGCAATATGGTAAATATATATTTATCAATACATAAACAATATATAAGTATCTTAATAAGAGGTAGAAATGTACACTGCAATATGGTAAATATATATATCAATACATAAAAAATGATTTAAACAGAGGTAGAAGCATGCGTGCATACAATATTCAATATTATTTAACTTGGTACCCATATACAAGAATCTATGCCAATGTAATTATCTATAAACAATAACTCACAAATACCAATCTATTATCCCATCATCTAATTTTCCCTCTTTTTTTTCAAAAAGATCCCTGAGCCTATAAAATTCCTCCCCCAACCCTCAACCGTATACCAATTATAATCAACCCCTAAATGATGTCCCTAAACCCGAGGACAAACTTTGCTGGGAGAGGGGACGTCGTCCTCTAGAATTACTTCCAGCTGTCACGGGGGCGACGTTCTTTCTAGGGGATCCTGTGAAAGTAAAATGATGGTTAAATTTCAAGATTATTGTCTGGTAAGATTGCCAATAATCTCTGTGTATTTTGTGGAGATCCGGCCAAAATGTTGTAAAAGATGTGCACCATTTCAGCTGACCAAGTTGGAACCATCTTGTGAAGCTGGTACCCAAAACAGGTCTTGTAGTAGCACTATCAGTATCATGACATCATATCAACCAGGTGGAGTTGTTGTTATGAGGACTCATCTTCTTCCTGAAAACTTCAAAGATTACTGCAGGAAAATTCATTGTTCATTGTGGAAAACTTAAACATTAATTATATAGACATATATATTCAATGAAAGGTATTATAGATATGAAGAAAAGCAAAGATGTTTTCTAAATACTTTTCCTTCTGTCCCATATCATGGCTCTTGACATTAGACAGAAACTCTGGGTTTTTCTCTTAACAACAGGCTTGGAAATAGAGAGGGACTGAGCCAGAGCCCAACTCTAAAACAAGCTCTATACTTATGAATATAAATAAACTATACACACACACACACACACACACACACACACACACACATATATATATAATGTGTCTATATACATTGTTACTTACGGACCCTATACAATTTTCTTGGTGATCCATATTGGGTAGTAATTTTTCCCATCTGTCAGTACTCAAATACCCAGGGTCCCATGAATCTTTTGAAGATGAGTGTTTTCCTGCAAAGACAAGAACAGAACCCTGCCCCCATCCTATATGTTTTTCTTACCACGTGTAGGGTTATCATCATTGTAGATGAGCTGTCATGTCTCCTTTCCAAGAGGTTTCTTCTCTTCAAACCGAACCTTTATTATTTTTGATGGCATCCACAATTTTTCTTCTGTGCAAAAAAGAGCAAAACCTCTTCCCCAACGCAGCACCTCTCCTTGCTTCCATTGTTAGGTCAGCACATCCTTGAAATAAACCGGTTGATTTAGTTCAGCAGACTTTCCATTATCCAATGTCTTTCTGCCGCTGTTGTTCCTTTCTCATTAGCTTTAAGAAAATTCAAGATTAATAAGGCATTATATAATCTATTTCTGGGTGCATTTTCCACCCCTTTCTGTTTGTATAACATATCCTTTATAGTTCGATTTGATCTTTCTATGACTGCTTGACCTGTAGGATTGTATGGTATACCTGTAACATGCTTAATATTATAATAAGCAAAAAACTATTTCATTTTCCTAAAGATATAAGCTGGACCATTATCTGCTTTTATTTGTGCAGGTATACCCATGATGGCCATAACTTCTAATAAATGTGTGATTACTGAATCAGCTTTTTCTGAGGTTAGTGCAGTTGCCCATTGAAAGCCTCAATGGTGTCAATGGTGTGATGTACATATTTTAATTTTCCAAATTCTGCAAAGTGGAACAGATCCATCTGCCAGATTTCATTCCTTTGAATATTCTTCAGGTTGGTCCCTGCAGGTAGCAGGGTTTGGTTATATAAAGAGCATTTAGGACATCTCTTTATAATCTTGTTAGTTTGTTGCCACGTAATAGAAAACTCTTTCTTTAAATCTTTGCTATTGACGTGATTTTTTAATGAAATTCTGAGGCTTGCAACAATCAATAATTTATCAATTTCTGCATTACCTTGTGCCAGAGGACCTGACAGAGCCATATGGGATCAGATGTGTGTTATGCACATCGGATAAAGCCTATTCCTGATTATGTCTTGTACCTGTATAAACAATGAAGTCGACTCTCTGTCATCTGGTATGAATTCAGTGGTTTCAATATGCAAGATAACACTTTCTGCATATTGTAAATCTGTAACTATATTAAGAGGTTCTTTAAAATCCCTTAGCACCATAAGAATGACATATATTTCTGCCTTCTGGACAGAATAATAAGGGCTTTGTTCCACCTTACTCAATTAGTCTGATTTGTAACCTGCCTTCCCTGATTTATTAGCATCAGTATAAAATGTGCAGGCTCCAGTTATTGGGGCATCACGTACAATTCAAGGAAGAATCCAAGAAGTTCTCTTTAAAAGGTTAGGTCTACTGCTTTTGGGATAGTTGCTATCAATTTCTCCCAAAAAATTAGCATCAGCCCTTTGCCATGGTTCATTGTCTTCCCATAACATTTTTATTTCATCAGTATTGAAAAGCACTATAATTTCTGCTGGGTCTATACCTGCTAGTTGATGAAGTCTCAGTTTACCTTTTATAATTAATTCAGAGACCTTTTCTATGTAAGTTTTAAATTTTTTATGTGGTTTGTGTGGTAAAAAAGATCCATTGTAAAATAATATCTTCCCTCTGCATTAAAATTCCTGTAGGAAAAATTCTGGAAGGCAATAGGACTAGAATACAACTAAGATTTGGATTCACCTTATCCACATGTGCCTCCTGTAATTTTTCTTCAACCATTGTCAGTTCCTTTTCTGCTTCAGCTGTTAATTCTCTGGGACTATTCAAATCTTTATCACCATCTAAGGTTTTGTTTAAATGAATTATTAGATCAGGTGTTATTTCAATAGCTGGTCGTAGACTGGAAATGTCTCCTAACAATCTTTGAAAGTCATTAAGAGCTGTAAGTGGTTTCTCCTAATTTTTGCCTTTTGTGTTCTAATTTTCTGTAAACCTATTCTGTAACCTAGGTAATTAACAGAATTTCCTCTTTGAATCTTTTCAGGAACAATTTGTAATCCCCATTTAGGCAAAACTATCTTTACTTCCTCAAACATTCTTTCTAAAGTATCTGTGTTTGAATCAGATAGCAAAATTTCATCCATGTAATGGTAAAAGGGAATTGTCTATGTATTATTTCCAATGGCTGACTCACAAAGTATTGACACAGGGTTGGGCTATTGAGCATCCCCTGGGAGAGGATAGTCCACTGGTATCTTAGTAGGCTGAGAGTTATTGTAAGTAGGCACTGTGAAGGCAAATATTTCTCTATCCTTTTCTTGTAAATGTACAGTGAAGAAGCAATCCTTTAAATCAATAGCTATAAGAGGCCATCCTTTTGGTAACAGAGAAGGCAGAGGAATTCCAGACTGTAGAGGGCCCAGAGGTTGAATTACCTTGTTGACATCCCTTAGATCTGTCACCATTCTCCATTTACCAGATTTCTTTTTTACAAAAAACACAGGAGAATTCCAAGGGCTAGTTGATTCCTAAATATGTTGAGCATCTAATTGCTCCTGTACCAATCGTTCTAAAGCCTGCAATTTATCTTCAGCTAGAGGCCATTGCTTAACCCATAATGGCTTCTCAGTTAGCCATTTTAAAGGTAGGGCTATTGGTACCTCTAAAGATTTGTTAGTCGCTTTACGTTCTTGTACAGCCTGGATGGCTGGTGACCTTCATGCATAGTACCTTATTACAACCTTCCCAGAATTATGAGTTCCTGGGACTGCAGGAATGTTAATCTGGGTATTCCATTGCTGTAGCAGGTCACAGCCCCATAAATTTATTGCAATATTAGCTACATATGGCCTTAGCTTTCCTCTTTGACCTTCTGGCCCAATACAGTCAACCCATCTCGTGCTTTGTTTAACTTGAGATATGATTCCAATTCCTAGTAATTGAACATCTGCCTCTTGAAGAGGCAAATTTGGATGCCAAGATTCTGGAGTGATGATACTCACATCCGCTCCTATGTCTATCAAGCCAACAATCACAATTCCATTTATACGTACTCTCAGCTTTGGTCTTTGATCATTTATAGAGGTTTGCCAAAATATATGCTTCTTATTTCCTAATTGAATTTCTGAGTTATCCTCCAAATTTGAGCCATCATTTAGAACCTTATGGTCTTGCAAAGAATGTTCTAGAGTTTTTAATTTTCGTGGTGTGACATGTCCTCCATGGTTACTGGGAACAACTGGACCACTTTTGGTTTGGGGGCCTGTGAGAGGCCCCTCAGGAAGATTCCCAATGGTTTTGGGTTGCCTTATCTGTCTGTTGTTGATCTGCATTCATTGGTCTAATGTTGTCCTTTACCACACCTTCTACATATACCTGAAGGCCGAGGTTTCCTATTCTTGCTATTCCTAGATGAGGTATTATTCCTAGAAATTTCTTGCCTGAAATCCATTTTCAGGTGTCCTAATTTACCACAATTAAAACATTTGGCAGGTTGATGTCCCCTCATTGCTTTGGAAATCACTTCCCCTACCCAAGATTCATTATCATAGTTAAATGTCTGAAAATTCATGGTATGCTGAATCCATTCATCCATAGGTGCTGATCTAGACTTTAAGGACCCAATTTTTTTTTTTTGCATTCTAAGTTTGCATTTTCAAAAGCCAGTGATTCAAGAAGTATTCATCTAGCTTCTGGGTCTGTTATTCCTATGTTCAAAGCCTTAATCTTTGCAAAAAGTCAGTATAGGGTTCTCCCTGTCTATGCCTAACCCTGGTATATGACTCTATCATTTTCCTCGGTTCTGGTATCCTATCCCAGGCATTCAAGGCTGCTTTGTAGCATAAAGACAATACTTCTTCATCGTAAAGATCTTGGACTTGTGGATCAGCATAAGTTCCTACACCAAGAATTTGATCCTGGGAAACCTCTACACGCTTTGCTCTCCCTTGCTGTTCCATATGTTTAGATTCTTCTCTGAAATAAATTCCAAACATCAAGAAAGGTCCATCTTCCAACACTAGGGATGCTAACTGTGAGAAATCATGGGGTATAGCCCTGACATTAGAAGCCCAAGTTCTTATCATTTCCTTAACAAATGTAGAGTGCAAGCCATAATTAATGACAGCTTCCTTAATTTCCCTTATGTCATTCATTCCTACCAGCATCCATCTAGCTTTGTTGGCTCCCTTTGAGCCTTTAGAAGTTGACACTTTGTCAGAGTAAATTACAGGGCATGTTGCTAAAATCTGGGGTAAACCAATTCTGACAGCCAGTGGTTACAGTGTATCCTGCCCTTGTGTCTTCTCACCCTGTTCATCAGCTCCTATAATTTCCTCAATCATTTCAAATCTCTTAATCATAATATTTCATAAAGCCCGAATCTCTTGACCCGCAAATGTTTCTAGTGATTTCCCTACAGTATCAATTTTCTGGTTCCCATTCTGCATCTGTTATTCCAAGGTATTAATGTTCCCTTTCAAAGATAACATCTCCTCCTTGAAATGCTCCAGGACATTATGTAAATTGTCATCCTGGAGGTATATTCTGTCTGTTACCTTATCAAAACTCTGTGATAACTTCTGAATGTCAAATTCAACAGCCTGGACCCTCTCAGGTAAGTTCTTAGTACCCTTAGATATGGAGTCAATTTTGCCTATCATGGTATTAATCCATCAATTAATGCCATATACTTCCATAATGATATAATATGAAGAAAGAAGAAAACTGAAACCTAATAACCAGTAAATTGAGGTATTTCCATAGGCATAGAGGCCTCTTGTGATTTCTTCCATAGTGGCAGCAAAAACCGTGGCAAGGGTTCCATTAAAAATGCAACCTGCCATTTTAACTGTTAACCAGCTGTTTCCGAGTTGCGATTGGAACCGCTGCAATGGTGTCATGACAAAGCCTGTTTTAAACTCTCACTTGAAAGTTTAGATGTAGTACACAGAGGGAGAAAACCCAGAGTCCAGGCACAGAGTACAAAAACCCAGGGAGCTTCTAGTGGCTGATAAGCAGCACAGCCTGCCTAGCATGAACCCACCCTGTTGCTCCACTCCGACCCAACCTGATGTAGGGGGTCATGACACAGCCACTGTGAGAGAGGTCGATTGTGCTCCCAGCATCCCTATGCTAGGACAAAGGGTCACACTGCAAACACTGCTGTGGCAGTGCTCCCACTCAGTTATGGTGAGGATTTCAAACAGATGTCTGTATGAGCTGCTGGGACTTCACAGGGAGTTTTTGCCCCAAGGGGTTTTCAGCATTTCGCAACCACTTGTGCTTGTACTGTGAGCTCTGTGACTCGCGTTGCCTAAGCACTGCACTGCAAGGGGAGATTTAAAAACTGCTCAGAAAAGATCAAATCAGGCTGACAGAGACTGTCCGGGCCCATGGATCCCAGGAGGTGGAGGGCTTGAGCCAAGCCACACTGGAGGCTGGAAGCTGAGCTGGGGTGGGGGTGGAGGTGGGGGGTTTGCACAAACGTTGGATGCCAGATAATGGAGTAAGTCACAAAACAATCCCACACCAGTCTGGAATTATGATTAATAAAAGAGTTATTTATTTAAAGGGAAAAACTTACAGATCACCGTCCTAGACAACAGCCCTCTGCACAACCAGGAAAAGAATCTGGTAGCCAGAAGCAGAGTCCGAAGCAAGAGAGGGAGCGCATGGCTACTGCTGCTTTTTCAAGCCAAATAGACCACGCCCAAGTGGGCTGGTATCTTAAGGGCTATTGGCTGAAGGAGTGGAAGGAGCTTCCACAGCAAGTCAAGATGATTAACAATGTTTGAAAAATGCCTTTCAAAGGACCTTGAAAATTAAAAAATATAATATCACAAACATTTTCTTTCTATCCAAAAAATAATGAAATAAATATTAGAAGTGCATTTTGAAGACTTAAAATTACAGAGGAAAGTACTTTGATCAACACCCTTAATTTTCCAGCGTCAGTGATTTACTCTACCTGTTCTCATTAGACATTAAATGTAGACATTTGACATTTTATACCTATTTATTACATGACATGCCTTAATACTGTTTCTGAAGTTTAGCAGAATAATTGAAAAAGATTGTTACCTTGAATTTAAGAATGTATAGAAAATAAAGTCCACACTTTCAGAACTAGTACTAGAATATCACCCAGCAGCCTGAGATATGGCAGGAAATTAGGTCTTTATCAAAAAATAATTTCTTTTTCTCTTTGGTTTTCTTGTGGTTAGACAATTCCACACTATATTCTGTTTAGCAATTCAAGAATTATGTTATTGCCATTATGGATTCTGCAATAAAAGACTTAATTGCTATAGAGTCTTTAAAACTGGGTAACCATGCTCACTCCCGTGCTAACCACGACTCCATTTCTGAGTGCATTGTCTGGATTTGTGAAGTAACACTGTTTCCTGGGAAAAGTTTCTTCCCCATTAAAAGTAGCTTCCACTCTGATTCACCAGAAAAGATACCAAGTGAAAAATCCACTTCCAGAAATCAAAAGAAGGTGCTCAAAATTTCCAAGGAGTCTCCACCAATTGTGTTATGACCTTTCAGCAAAGTTTTGGCATCACCAATGTTATCTGTTGGACAAAGGAGCATCTGTGACCTGTGATATCATTTATCGTGGATAATCAAGGCACATATGAAAGCAAGTTTCAGTGCCAATTGAGGCATGAGTACTGGAGGTTCCACTGAGCAACTGAAACCAGCCTAAAATTATGCCATATTTTATCCAAAGTCCTTTATGGTAATATGAGTACATATTGTTTCTGTTATGTTAGTTCAATAGTCCTTTAGCTTTCCCTCCGGGCCTGAATACTCTATTTTGTTTGAAGTGAGATTGTAGTAAATCCTCCTTCAGGCTCACTTACATATTCCCTAATCACCCTTTGCTAAGTACTGTTAAAATGTTCATATATTCGATGACACTAATATGAAACAGGAATAAGGCCAAAGGATATTTTGCTTGAGAACATAGAGCTTTGGCATATTTTTATATTCCCAAATGTTATTTATTTGTTTAGAGATTATTATCTTTTAAAACCTGGTAGGGCAAGTCTGTGGAATTCCATTGGATTTCATGTTTAACCCCACCAGTTTGTAAATGGGAAGATGTTGAAGAGCATTCTTCTCAAGTCTCCTTTCAGCATCTAGCAACACAGGGCAAATCTTTCAGCATCTCTAGGTTTAAGTTACCTTCCTTAGCAATTATTATAAATCCTCTCTGTGAGATACGGCACATGTTCTTCTGTATAACTCTGTATATACTCTATAGTTAGAGTAAATATGGTGATCTAAAATTTTTATATCATTACTTAATTAAAATATCCACATCTATAAGGAAAACTTATAATCCTAATATGTTAATATGTGTATTTTATACATGGAAGAAACCAAAAGCAGCTCAAGAGTATTTCATTCAATATGGACCTCTATTGTTAGGACAACCCACATCTCTTAAATAATTTGTATGATGTTTCATAATTAATACCAACCCTTTCTTGCCTTTCCACTCTTCACCAATTGATGTTTTAAAACAATCAAGAGTTTCTTTCCCCAAATTCCATGTTGGTGATGATTGTTTACATGGGAAAGAAATTTTTTTTTCAAAAAATGTCATTTTTGAGATTCAGTTCTGTTTTGACACACTGTCATTGCTTGTTTATTTACATTTTCATATTCTTAATTTTCTAAAAATATTCCTTTTTTGTAATTTCATATACAAATACAAAGCATGTAGATTGCCAACTCTTCCTAAGTCCCTTCACTTCACTACCGACTCCATGTCCTTTTCCTCCTCTTTCTCTTTATCCTCCCACTCCTCCTTCTCCTTCTATAACCTACTCAATTCAATTAATGTTTCCCATACATGCCCTAGTTTGGGCTGTTGGCTGGATCATGGACAACCTACCATAAGGTCACACCACTAAAGTAAACCATGTCTTTTTTCTTAGCTGTCAAAAACTGCTAATAGTTCATCAGATAGGTAAGTGGGGGCTTTGTGAGTCCCTTTTTTTCCTGCACTGAACTGCTGAGTAGATTGAGCTTGTGTAGGTTTTGTGTTGAGAACTACGGTGTTTGTGTGTTCATGAGTGTAGCAGGCCATTCATATGCCAAAGGCATTATTGTTCCACAATCTTCTCTGACCTCTGAATCCTAGGGTTTTGCAGTTCCTTTTTTGGCAATGTTCCCTGAGTCTTAGGGACAGGGAGCTGTGATACAGGTACTGATAATAAGGACTGAGCACACCAAAGTCAGTTATCCTCTGCACTTCAGCCAGTTGTGACCAATGTATTAATCATCTTCTGTATAAAAAACTTTCTGCACTGGAAGATGCTACACCAGCAGATGGGTATAGGTAGGAATATTTATAAGGCTGTTTGATACTATATTCCTATATCAAAATAATAGTAGTGGAACTTATGACCTCACTATCCATAGGTACTTGACCAGGCATGAGCTTCCTCTTATGAAGCAGGTATTATGTATAATTAGAAAGCTTTCAGTTAGCCCATATG
This sequence comes from Ondatra zibethicus, assembly GCA_004026605.1. Classification (NCBI taxonomy): domain Eukaryota; kingdom Metazoa; phylum Chordata; class Mammalia; order Rodentia; family Cricetidae; genus Ondatra; species Ondatra zibethicus. The sequence goes on from PVIU01007417.1 coordinate 86,206, forward strand.
ATACTATTTCACTAATGAGTGTTTCTTACTGGACTGTTCATTACTGTAGTTAACAGGGCTCATAGTTGTGTAAGATTATTGACGATTTTTCTTCCCCCAGCAGTCTCCAAAGCACTACCCAAAAGTCAGCAGGAAGGAAGCCTCCAACTCAATGATAGTTAGCTTGATTTCTTTATATTCTATGACCCAAGTATGGATTCAATAACAATAAGTTATTCAATAACAATAAGTTATTACCATCAAATTCTAATGGATAGCCAAAAGAATTGGCAATAAGCTGAATTATCTTGGGGATTTGGGGGAGTGTTCACCCAACAATTTGAAAGTTGGTATTGCATACCTAAAATTGGACATTTTGTTTTAAAACCTACATGGAAGAGCATTATTCCTCCACGTAGAGTAACTACAACATAACTATATAATACATATTAGGAAGTGTGATGTGAAATCTTGGTTGTCAATGTAGATGGGTCTGGAATCAACTAAAAGTACAAGTAACTAAGCACTCTTGTGAGAGACTTTCTTTCTTTCCTTTTATCACGCTTGGTCCATGCTATTCTCAAACTCATGCCAATTCTACTTAAGCCTCCTTAGTATTAGAACTAAGAGCATGAGTACCTTGCTGTCCATCCCAAATTTTAAGAAGAATTGAGTTTTCTCAGGGTGAAAGATAAGTATTTAGTTTCATTCTTATACATGAAGCCATCCAGCCTGTCCATTTATTGCAGACACTATTTTCTTTGCAGTGTGCTTTTGCCTCTTTGTCAAAATCAATTGGCTATAGGAACATGGAGTTTTATCTGGGTCCTGAAATCTGTTCCATTGACCAATGTGGCAGCTTTTATGAGAGTACCACAGTGTTCACTACTGTGGCTTTGTAGTGTGATTTGAAATCAGGGATGTTGATTCTAGTAGTGTTTTTATTGTTCAAGTTTGTTTTAGCTAATCTGAATCTTTTGTGTTTCCATGTGAAGTTTGAACCAAAATTGAAAAAAATCAATTATTATTTCAATTAGAATATTATTCCAACTGGAAATTAAAAAATTCAATTTTATGAAAAATTTCATTGGGATTTTGATGCAGATTACTTTGAATTTGTAGATTGCTTCTGGTAGGATGGTCATTTTTACAATATTAATCCTATTAACCTAGAAACATGAAAGGTCTCTCCATCTTCTAATACTGCCTCCAATTTATTTCTTCAGTGATATAAAATTCTCATTGTACAACTCCTCTGTTTCCTTGGTTTGATAATCCAATGCCATAACTAAGCCCTGGAAAGGGTGTTTATCATATTTTCAAAATATGCTGTTATATTGTTCATGTTTGCTCTCTCTGCAGCTAGAACCATTGTTATGAAATATGCATAGTCATGATAAAATGATCTCTAAAGTATAGATTCCAACTTGGAGCCTTGAATTACTGTCTGCTTTTTGAAGTTAGTGAATAACATGTCAATGAGACCAAGATATGAGGACAATGACTGAAGCAGAGTCAGCTATTGCCATTTTGTCCCTGTATTGATGACACTTTCGTGAATGAGGCTCTCGTCTGTCACAGGGAGTACTTCTTTCCTCAGTACAAATGCATGTTTGTAGTTTGACACTTCATGTTATCGACCTTTCAAACTTTATGTTATCAACATTTCATGTTATCAACAATTTAGCCAGACTCTGTGCTGGAATGAAATAAAGAGGTCATCAATTCACAATGGTCAGCTAAATTATAGCAATATTGTTCCATCATTTGAGATTTTTCAAAAGTAAAATTATTACTAAATGTTATATGAGAGAATTAAAGATACATGCTAGTTTGGAAAGCAGAGTCTTTCAGACTCTAAGAAAGGGATCCATTTTAAGGGTATAAGATGGTTTATATGGAAAATAATGATGGGAAGAATATGAATTCCTGAAAATTATACTATCAAAGAGGAAAATACATTTGGTGATTAGTGGGAACAGATGAGACATTTAGGAGAGACACTACCTTTTTGCTTGTCCCTCCAGACTCATTGTTTCCCATCACTGGTATTATACTCCTTATTTCTCTTTGTACTTCTGCATATTTCTTGGACTTTTGAATTCCTATGTATGGTCTGTCACCTCCCTTTCTGTCTTTCTCTACATCCCAACAGAGTTTTACTAGACAGTGTAGGCTGGTCTTAAACTCATGATTCTCCTACCTCAGCCTCCCCAAATCCCGAAAAACAGGTCAGGCTACCACTCCTGGATACCTTTTCTATTTGCTTCCTCAAACGGTTTATGGTTCTTTTTTTCATTGCTAGATCTATAAAAAATAATAGAGTCAAATTGAAATGAGTACGTGTCCTCAGTTATGCCTAATTTATCTGACATGGTTCAGTAACACCTATGCAATGAATATATTTCTTCATAATAACTTAAATATATTCCAAGCTATAAAGTTAAAGGTAAAAATTAGAAAAAATAATAGAAAAATTCTAAGTATTTAATTGCATTGGATTCATCTGCCAATAACTTTAGGAAACATTTTCATATCTGTTGTCTGAGGTTTCTATCCTGCCCAGTTCCCACAATTGTTAAGTCCCAAAGAAATCACACAGAGGTCTACATTAGTTATAAACTGATTGGCCCATTAGCTCAGGCTTCTTATTAACTCTTATATATTAGCCCATTATTCTTGCCTATATTAGCCACGTGGCTCGGTACCTTATTCAGCGAGGCAGTCACATCTTGCTTCGTTTGTGGCAGGGTCATAACTGCAGAAACAGCTTCCTTCTTCCCAGAATACTCCTGTTCTCATTGACTTTCCTCTACTTCCTGTCTGGTTGTCTCCTGCCTATACGTCCTGCCTGGCTACTGGCCAATCAGCATTTATTTAAAATATAATTGACAGAATACAGACCATTGTTCCACACTACATATCTTTGGTATTTTTTTCCTTAGTTTTATAACAGGAAGCTGCTATCAAAAATTTGATGTCTAAACAGCTGAGCCTGCAGGACATTGCACATTTGTCTTGTGAAGTGGTTACACATACAAAACAAAAGGATTAGAACACAATATTTCATCTATACATACAAATTAAATTATGTATTTATAATAGATAGAAATACATCGCTAAAAAATAACACCAACCTGAAATACCCACATTGAAAGCCTCTATACTGCATCTTCACAAGCATTACCCTAGGGTATCCTTGAATATCATAAGAATTTCTAGACATATACCCACAAAGTACACACCAAATCCCACCCTGGCAAGTTTTGAAACATTTCTCAAAACAATTAAGAACAGGGATTTTGTAATATTAAAGTGTTTTGAGAATCATTTGGAAAGTACAATGATACTAGAAATGACTTCTCCATAGTCTCAGGATTTCTATAAGAAAAAAAAACACTCTTGATTCTATTATTGGTTAAGAACCAATGTGCTAACCTATAATATATAACCACTGTATATTCGCAGTTAAACTGTCTTAGGCTATCTTTAGGTTCTTTGGTTAACCTATTCTTCTCGTTATTTGCCGGCCTGTAGGTCGTGAAACACATCTAGATAATACTTTATCTCTCTCATTTATCTCTTTGTAGGCTGAACACTTTTATCTTGTTTAAAAAGTCTATATTCTCTGGTTTTCTAAACAAACAGGAAAAATTCTTTGAAATTAACTTTGAAGAGAGCCACTGTCTCAGGGCTGTTTGGTAAGTTAACATGTTCTACACATATTTGTATTATGCAATTTCTGCATAGTCCATTATGCCCTATGCATAGATTTATGCAGTCATTTCCAAAGAATAGCAAAATCCACACTAAATTCAAATTGGTTAAGAATATGTCGTTCAGGGATGAAGGTATAGCTCAGGGTAGAGTGCTTGCCTCAAAGAGCCAAGGTCATGAATTTAGACCCCAGGACTGAAGAATAAGTGTGTTAAAAAGTGTTTTGTTTCTTTTGACAAAGTAAAGCGAACCTCAATTTACAAATTCCCTTTAGCTTCCATTGTTACAGTACAATTTAAAGGCACATTAGAAAAACAAAACAAAATTTTCTGTGTTAATCCTTAATATAAGGGTGTTAGTTTTTATATTCCTGTTGACGCTTTGCCCAATTCATCAGTTATTAGATACTTTTGACACAATTCAGTTATTTGTAAAGAAAATAATAATCTAAATGGCGAATAATGAAGGACTAGAATTAAAGTGTTCATCTACATTTAGGAGATGAATGTCATTCTTTTAAAATGTTGACAGTATATTTGTGGTTACGGTTTCAGAAAGTTAAATTTTATGGAATAATTATAATTATTGTAAGTATTAGATTTACTTTTGTTGTGAAAGATATGATATTCTTAGAATTTGGCTTTATGAGATACTTGGGAGTGTGAGGTGGGGGGTGCTCTCCAGTTTCTGGTTAGATTGGGCTATATAGTGCATTGTTGTCTTAAAAATAAATTCAAGATTTCTTGAGTTCTTTATATATTTTGGAGATCAGACCTTTGTCTCATTTGGGGTTGGTGAAGATCTCCCATTCAGTAGGTTGCCTTTTTGTCTTAATGACAATGTCCTTTGCTTTACAGAAGCTTCTCAGTTTCAGGAGGTCCCATTTATTTATTGTTACTCCTATTATCTGTACTACTGGGGTTAAACGTAGGAAGTGGTCTCCTGTGCATATTGTGTTGCAGTCTACTTCCACTTTCTCTTCTATCAGGTTCAGTGTGGTCAGATTTGTATTGAGGTCTTTAATCCATTTGGACTTGAGTTTTGTGCATGGTGATAGATATGAAGATATTTTCATTCTTCTACAGGTTGACATCCAGTTATGCCAGCACCATTTGTTAAAAATACTTTCTTTCTTCCATTGTATAATTTTAGCTTCTTTGTCAAAAATCAGGTTTTCATAGGTTTGTGGATTAATATCTGAATCTTCAATTCGATTCCATTGGTCAACATCTCTGTTTTTATGACAACACCAAGCTGTTTTCATTACTGTAGCTCTGTAATAGAGTTTGAAGTCAGGGATGGTAATGCCTCTGGAAGTTCCATTATTGTACAGGATTGTTTTGGCTATCCTGGGAATTCTAAACAACCCAATTAAAAAATGGGGTACTGAACTGAACAGAGAATTCTCAACAGAAGTTCAAATGGCCAAAAGATACTTAAGGTCATGTTCAACTTCCTTAGCGATCAGGGAAATGCAAATCAAAACAACTTTGAGATACCATCTTACACCTGCCAGAATGGCTAAAATCAAAAACACCAATGATAACCTTTGCTAGAGAGGATGTAGAGTAAGGGGAACACTTATCCATTGCTGGTGGGAATGCAAACTTGTGCAACCACTTTGGAAATCAGTGTGGCAGTTTCTCAGAAAATTGGGAGTCAACTTACCTCAAGATCCAGCAATACCACTCTTGGGAATATACCCAAGAGATGCCCAATCATACTACAAAAGCATTTGTTCAACTATGTTCATAGCAGCATTATTTGTAATAGCCAGAACCTGGAAACAACCTAGATGCCCCTCAATGGAAGAATGGATAAAGAAATTGTGCCACATATACACATTAGAGTATTACTCAGTGGTAAAAAAACAATGACATCTTGAATTTTGCATGCAAATGGATGGAAATAGAAAACACTATCCTGAGTGAGATAACCCAGACCCAAAAAGATGAATATGGTATGTACTCACTCATTAGTGGATTCTAGCCATAAACAAAGGACATTGAGCCTATAGTTCGTGATCCTAGAGATGCTAAACAATAAGGTGAACCCAAAGAAAAACATATATAGATCCTCCTGGAAATTGGAAGCAGACAAGAT